>JAKUAB010000106.1:0-10011 GCA_030579075.1 Taiozyma dajiaensis | reverse complement strand
ATGACCTCTTCAAAAAGTATTGGATGTTAACTCCATTGAGATAAAAGCGTACGCCAAAAGTTCTAGTTCTGATTTCAGAGATTTCTTGTCACATCATACGGCTGGAAAACCTTAAATCCGAAACTTCTAAACAAGTCATCACAGTTTTGTCTAAAACCCGTCTCTTTGAACCCGCCCACACTCTAAATCATGATTCATGTTTTGATCCCGTATTCCTTGAAGCGAGAAAGGACTCCGAGCAATCAACCACAAACGAAGTACCTATGCACTTGGCTTAAACAGCGGAGTTCAGCCCTTCACTTCAGGGGTACCTGAACAGTAGTTTTACTTCACAAAGCATATTACTCCTTGTTATCAAACATCTCGGGCCGGTATGTTGATCCAACTTTGACTTGTCCTCAAAACGTACGATGTTGGACATAGGACAATTAACTCAGTTTAGCTGATCAATATTTAATTATCAAGTTTGGGCTCCGCATACCCCTTATACACCCAAAAAAGAAAATTTTTTTTGGGCCATGGCTATCACCCAATTGGGCCTAAATCGACAACCACTACAAGTTCTCTCGCACAATAGGTTGGCCTTAATTAGGCTTTTGGTAGGACGGTTGCATGGTGTGGGCCCAACCCAAAATTATTTTACGGTTTTAAGACCATCGACATATTGGTGGGATTATCAAAAGTGGAGTAGGACCACTGGCGGTTTGTAATTTAAGCAGTTATACAAGCAATATGGCTCATTATGCCTCCAGGTGCAGAATCGTACTGTTAAGAAGTCAAAGTTGTCACGAATCTTTTACGAGTCTTTTGTTTGTACATTCCTTTGTGGTGGTGGAATAACGGATGTTTAGAAGATCAGAGATTACAAGAGGGAGTAATTAACAAACTAATTATGCACCTGGAGGTGGGAGGTTGTACTGTGGACACTGAGAACGTCACTGTGAACACTGTGAAGACAAGGTACTCCGGATAGGAAATTGTAATTTGTAACTTTATCTTTCGTTCAATTACAAAGATCTTTGTTGATGGCTGTAAGACTACATATGTCGTTTCATCTGATGCATATGTCTCAAAATTTGCGATTGTTTAGGATTGAATTCGTTCAATATCCCACAAATTTTGGCCATATAACTATAGAAGACATGAAAAGCTGGGTATTTTAAGCACTATTATAAGACTCTGAGGCCAGCTTGAAGCCTTTTCCAACGTACCTCATAAATTCCAAACCATGGAGTCGCATATTCTAACTCGCCATTGAAAAAATATGCTGCAAAGACACCAAATTCACTGTTAGAACATAAATTATGCTCTTAATGAGGGATCTTAGGTTCTTCAGACTGAGAAGCGAGTGTCCCAAAGATTGGATACTTTATGAAAAATGGAGGGATCATTCCATTTCAGTCACTTGTCGTGTTTGTTAGTCTCATAGTAACGAAATTCCTTCTATTCGATGTCAATTGAGTTGAGTGATTCTAAACGCCATATCTTAACAAAGATTGATTCTAAAGATTCAGATGAAGTGGATGTGGCTTTAAACTTCTTGAAGAACACTGAAAAGGTATTCATTAATGTTGAAACTGATTCTAAACTCCCACCTGCTCTGTTAAGGAAAATAGATCTTCACATATTGCCCTTCTTAGTCTTTGTTTATTTTATTCAATTCCTTGATGCAGCTGCTCTGAACTATTCAGCTGTCATGGGTATCAAAGACAACTTGAAAGGTGATGAGTTTGCCAATTTGGGTACAATCTATAACGCAGCCTTCATCATTGGTGAACCCTTCATCGGTTATGTGATTCAAAAGTTCCCGATTTCAAAAGTCTTTGGTATTATCATTATAGCTTGGGGTATTGTTGTTGCTTGTCATGCCGCAAGTACAAGTTATGCTTCTTTGATAGTGGTGAGAGCACTCTTGGGGGTCTTGGAATCAAGTGTCGCTGTGGCATTGATTTGTATTGTAGGCGGTTATTACACAAGAAGGGAACAAGTTCAAAGAATAGGATATTATTGCAACTCTGCAGGGTTAGGTTACATGGTTGGTGGGTTACTATCCTTTGCATTTCAACATGTTCACAGCACAGTTTTGCATTCATGGCAAATCTTTTTCTTAGTTTTAGGGATCATTACACTGTTGTTTGGTGTGTTTGTTATTATATACCTTCCTGACAACGTCACTTCAGCCTGGTTCTTAAATGAGAAAGAGAAAGTATTGGTACTAGAACATATCACAGAGAACCAAACTGGTGTTGAGAACAAGAAGTTTAAGATTTCACAGATCAAAGAACTGTTTTTACATGATAAATTGACTTGGTTGATGTTATTACTTACAATTTGTTCACAAATCGTCACTGGCGCTGTTGGAACTTTCAGTGCTACAATTACCGCTACATTTGGGTTTGATAATTACGTCACTGCTTTATTACAAATCCCTATTGGGGTCATTGTCGTGCTCTGTATCACTATTTCAACACAACTGATAGCTTCATTTGGTAATATTACTTTGATCCATGTTTCCATGTATATCCCTGCTATCATTGGTGCGATTTTGCTGCTTGTCCTAGATTTCTCAAATAGGATTGGTAACTTGTTTGGCCTTTATCTATTGTACTCTGGGAGTTGTACTATTACATTAATATATATTTGGAATGGAGTCAATACTGCAGGATATACCAAGAGAGTCTTTAGGAATACCACTACGATGATGATCTTTGGGATTGCTAATATCATTGGCCCTCAGATCTTTAGAGAAAAAGATTTCCCACACTATACACCTGCAAAGATTACCATCTTGGTGACCCAGTGTATGGCTGTTCCAATTTGTCTTACAGTTGGATGGGTAAGTAAAAGGGAGAATGCAAAAAGAGAATTGAAGGTTGAGAGTTGCACTGATTTGCATAAATACGAGTTCTTAGATCTTACCGATTTGGAGAATAGAGAGTTTAGATATTTCTATTAATGATTTGAGGTATTTTTACATCTGATAGCCATTTGTAATCGTTAGCATTCATTAATTCATTAGTTAAAGGGGTGGCCCATTTTTTAAACATTAGTCTTTCTGTGTTCTTTTTCACAAAGCATCAATGACAAAGTTCTAGCAAAATCAATCTTACCATCAAACATGATCTTTCTTCTTTTCAGCAATTCAATTCTTTGATCAGTTTCAAAGTGTGCCAAAGTTCTATATTTCTTACCATCTCTATAGGTCAAAGTAACCTTTGCATCTTGAAATTTGATATCATCTTTAGGAAATCCAAGTTCTTCCATGTTGTCAACAGGTTCAATTGAGTTGAAAGTATCACATTCTTTTATGATCAGAGATAATGGGGAATCTTTTTTCCTCAGAGGTTCGGTTCTTCTACCTTCTTCATTTGGGTAGCTGAGTGGACCAGTTGGGCGTTCTCTAAAAACTGTTGCTCTACCTGGGGTGAACGAGCTTCCCTGTGTGTGTTGTTGAGACGGCTTATTGTAAGATGGTGCATTTTGAATTGTTCGTTGAGATAGGTCCCTTTGTGACGGTTGTTGCGGTGCTCTTGGACTTATAACTGGACCAGAAACAGGACCATGACTTGGAAATTGGCGCTTTGGTAAAGGTTGATGTTGCTGAAAATTTTTCGCCGGAAAAGCTGAACTCTCTTGCTTGTAATAACCCTGTTGATACTCTTGCTGATAGCTATATGGTAATTGGGGCTGCTGTTGTTTTGGATGGTTTCTCTCGAATTGTGATGGAATCATCTTTAGACCTGTGGTGTTTGATTGACCTCTTCTATTCAAACCTTGAGGGGCCTGTTGGCGGAATTGCAGATGCTGTTGTTGTGAAGAATACTGTTGCTTAGGTTCTGAAAGGTATTGACTCTGTTGATGAAACTGTTGTGATGATGATGTTGGTTGTTGTTGTTGTTGTTGTTGTTGTTGTTGTTGTTGTTGTTGTTGTTGTTGTTGTGAGTAATGATAATTTTGTTGCGAAGCAGGGACAGGTTTTAGATACATCATATTTGGCCTTGTTGGTTCTCGTGGTAAACTTTGAGCATAGTTTTGCTGGCTTAGCGATTGTGGGTTTGGTGCAAATTGTGGAGCATGTGGTAAATTTGGAGGGGATCCACCAAGTAGGCTTTTCATCTTTGGGCCATCATCAGGGCAACTTGGTAGTTCAGTGAAGGATTGAGTTTTCCAATCTTTATCTATTTCAGCTATTTTTCTTTTGAAAATAGAGTGATGGCCACCCAATTGGCTTAATGTTGGTCTCAATTGGGAAACTGATTGAATCTCAGGAGTAATGGCACGGAACTGGTTCAAATAATCTAATCGTTCTTCGATTCTCTTGATTGGTAACGGCTTCTTCGTGATCAGGGGAGCGATGGACTCTCTGACGGTCCTCAACTTGCGAATGATCTCAACCTTATCTTTGTCAGTATTACTCGCAGGTGCTACTGTCGTTGTAGATTTTCCCCTTGCAATATCATCATCTGAATCTAGTTGTAAAACATCCTTATCAGCATCACCAAACAGGTTGTCTGGATCGTCAACAAACATGCTCTGAGAATCTTCAGCGTCAGAGCTAACACTGTCTACTTCTTCGTCTGAGGTATCTGGTACGTCGAATTCCCTGATTTTCACGTTTTGTAGTTCGATGTCTGAATCAAATAGTTCAACTTCATCTTCTGAGGAGAATTCGCCATCTTTCTCGAAAAATGAGTCGGCCACGACAGACTTTTTGGAATGATCGAAATCATTCTCGTTAATCAATTCAATGTTATCAATTTCTTCTTCTGATTCGCTATTGAATGGCTCAGCGTATTCTTCAATAAAGCTTGTAATCTCCTCGGCATTTGGGTTGCCATATAACCTCATCTCTTTGCATATTTCTTTAGCATCTCTGTTGGAAATCCACTTACCATTGATCACTTTAGCTACAGAACTTGTCACTGTTTCGTTCTTGAGCATCTGTATCTGGTCACGGTAGTACATCTCGGTCAATCTTAAGTTTTCTGGATCTTCTTTCCCAAAGTTCAGTTCAATAACTCGAACTAAACATGCAATTCTAAGAAGTTCACTGCCATTGACCCAACCATCACTGAACCTTCTTGTCAAGGTAACAGTATAATCAGTTTCAACTTGCTTCTTTGTCAGTGTTGTCTTGATCGTCTTTTTCTCAACTAATTCATCAAGTCTGAATTTTGTCTTATTGGCAGGTCGAGATGGGGCTCCACCGCCAATGAAACTCTTAGGGTAACCATATGAAGTTTCTCTGGAGTTTGCAGCTCTCCAAGAAAGTCTCTGGGTACCTTGAAAGGTATCAATTGGGAATGCACTGGCTTCATCAGGTTCAACAAGAAAGTCAAGTATTGGGGCCATCCTGTTGAAAATTCCATGTTTCTTTGTGTACTGTTGAGCATCAGTATATCTAATCCAAAACCCACCACATAAAGAGGAATCGTTTCGAATAATAATCTTCTTGGCATTATTCTCCTTATAATATGCATAAAACTGCCTCTCTTGGATTGGGATCTTTTCGTTATCCGGCCTCAACTTGCGATAGGCAATGAATATTTGTTTCATATTAATTGTGTTGTTCTCCACATCTCTTAGAATTCGAACGTTGTTTTCAACATCAACATTGCAGAAGAACTCATAGTAAACAAAGCCATGATAAATAACTTTGGCAATTCTTTCAAAAGCTAGCAAAGGCGAAAGCGTATCCATAAGCTTGTAAACAGTGGCAAAGCTTCTTGCATCTTTCAGCCTGATCCAAACACCTTGATATCTTTCAGGAACGCGGTCTTGATTTGGGTACTTGAATTGGCGTTCATATAACCTGATGTCATTTTCAGCTTTTCTTTGGTTAGACTTAGATAAAAGAGGTAAGAACTTGGAGATGTTAACCCATCCACCAATCTTCCTTCTGATGATCTCATGCTCACCGACTTTAAAGATGTAGAACTCATCGTCCCGAAACACGTCTGAATCCAAAGAGCGGTAATCCTTGATGCTGGGCTCTGTAGTGTAACTTTTCCCCATTAGCTTTAGTTTGGGTTCTCGTTTACTGTAATAATTGTACTCTTTTGATGTTCTTCCTTAGTACTTCACTCTTAAAAACAAACATAGGACGGATTCGCGAAATAGTGTGCGTACCAGAACAGTTCTTCTGAGATCAGCCCCAGACTCCAGACTCCAGGGCGAGAAAATAAGCTACCTCAAAAACCTTTTCATGCTTATAGCCTTAGGAAATATGCACCGGAACTTCCCACCAGAGATTGTTTGCAATGTGCTCAGGTACTTGGATCACCATACACTCCTCAAGGTGGTATACAATGGATTCTTGAAGGAGTACATGACTGGGATTTGTGAAGTTGTTACCAATCACAATAAGAGATTGTACTATTGGAACCAACCTGGATTCAAAAGGACAAGTCTGAAGAACCTTAAAATATCTGCTAAAAGGATATACTTGGTAGAAATCGTGGACATTGATACACTTGACTATGTTCAACTTGAGAAGCTGCTCTCACTATCCGGTCTTATCTTCATTTATGATGCAAACGAATTCCATCTCGATGTCTTTGGAGGGATAAAGTCATTTCTAAGGTCATTGATTTCAGATTCAGGCTTGACAATTATCAAAGCTTATTTTAGACGATTCTCTGAATTGAACTTGTCTGGTGTTATCGATCCTGAGAAGTTACGTTATCTGAATTTTGAACTCAGGTTACAAGGTGTTGAATTGAAATCAGAGCTTTCCAAACTAAACGCCAGCAATCTATCCATTTATGATTGCAATGCTTCATTCTTTGCTAATACAAGGAACTCTGCCTTTGACAATATCATCAACCTCTTAATACATAATGATGTTCATCATCAGAATACACAACTGGTGCTATCCAATGTGAGCTTTGGACGTTTAAGGACATGTACACTTTCCAACTTCTCCAAACTTCATCAGATAGAGTTTCCATGTCTCCAAGAGTTGAGCATTGGTCTTGTTTCACCTAGTACAGAATGTCACGGCGAACCTTCAATATCTAATGTCAGTTGCCCTGAATTGCAATGCTTAAAGATCACAAGCTATCATGGGGACTTTGTCATCAATTCCTTGAAAACTTCAAGCAAACTGCAGTCAATCACTCTCACAAACGCTTCCCAGCATAGAGAATCTAAAATCATCAGCCAGGGCGGCTTATGGGATAATGATTGGAAATTCACACATTGCCAAATAGCTACTTAATTGAGAGACCTCAAAATTCGTTCGAGTTATAAGACCAACTTCAAGAGTTCTGCATGCTGGTCAGATCTTATTTCAGATTCTAAGGACCTATCTGACAGTGATATTGGTAACACTTGAAGATGAGGCAAATTTTAATGGTGAAAGCATCGTGATTACTTTGCGTTGAGATGAATTCCTCCACCCACCCATTCAAGGGGTTTTATTCAAGGATGTGATAACAATGCTATCTAAACCTTAAATATGCGGGCCAGAAATGTGACTTTGAGTAAATTAGCTAATTCCTTACTCAAAGAGATCAGCGAGAATTAATCAAACATCATTTTCTATAGTGCTCTTAGGCCAGTGGATGAGGAAGAGCTTTTCGGCTCTGACTGTCTTTATTCTTACTGAAGAGGCGGTGGATGATCTTTTAAAACATTCAAATTGAAAAGTATCTGAAGAATGAATCGCCATTAGTTGAGGCGGTCTGGACATTTATCTACGAATACAAAAATGAATAAGCAACCGCCCAATGTTGAAGTCCCTGAAGCTTAAGACATTTCTAACATGGGTCTGAAAGGTCATATTTCTGATGGCAACGCAACTAATCAAGATTGGTTATCAAATCAAAGATGCCACTTTAGGTTATGAAACTTTGATGAGAGAACCCATGTCAACTTCACTTTTGATAAATTGATATTTCTGGAAGATATTGGAAGTCGAAGATAACAGAATTATCATCTTAAGTATCGAAAGACCAGTCAAACTTCTTATGGCAAATCCTAACCAGTCTTACCAAGTCTCCTTGATGGGATCAGACCTGAACCTGAAGATTTGTCAAATAACTGAATGATTCAGTGATTAGAACCTTAAATATCGCAGGTGATAACTGCTTAACTGTCCGTCCTATTTCCAAAGAATTTAACCTTAAAGATGCAGGGGTTTCCCCTGAAAATTTTGGAGTTGTGTTACATTTTCATGGGTGGAAACATTATATCGAATCACAGACGAATGCATTAATTGGATTACTGAATACAGCTTATAGCCAGAACAAGCTCAATCGGGGTTTTCAGTTTATTTCCAAGGTATGGTATAACCAAAAGACCCTGAAGTTTTCAAATCCTTTTATCCTTGGACTGGTTGAACTCTATCAATCTGCAAGTTTGAAGTTGAAGTGATTTGTAATCAACTGATATTATCGGTGGATGATATTGAAACTGAGACTGTTATCAGAAATAATGATCCAACGAACTGAAAGTACAACTAGGAGCTGATATCACAGACACTTGAATCCAATATATTACCAGTCGTCTTACCTCAGTGACTTGTAGAGACGACTATTTTGAAGTCGTGAAATCAATCGTATCTTTGATATTTGCTGTTGACTATGAAAATTCCAGAGTGATTTCCAATAAGTAACCACATCTCTACATATAATGCATTTTGTTATCGTAATTGAGCTTGATTACTCCGGCCCGACAAGAGTTCAACAGAGTCCCATCAAGCGTTACCTGATACGCCATTTTATAATTAATAAACTAGGTTTCTATAATGAATTTCAATATAAACGTATTTCCATTTAGACAACTTCGGTATTTCATTTAATCTGCCTTTCGCTTAGCCCTGACTTATGCTTATGCACTCTATCCTTCATGCTTATATGTATGAATTTTTAATTTAGAACTGATTTGGCTTCTGCACAAAGAAAGAAGAAACAGAGAGTTATTGTTGGAGTGGCTGGGTTGATTCTGGGTGGCTATGAAGGTTGTGCGCAAAGATTTGGATAAGGTTAGTACTGTTCTGTGGCGAGAAAGGAGAGATATATTTGTCATTTTGTTTGACATTGGTGCCGGCCGTGGGTAATTCACATATATAAGTTTTGAAATTGAGGATAAGGTGTTCTTAAATTAAAGTTAAAAAGATAATAGAAGACATGAAAAGAGAGAAAGCGCATGGCAGTGCTCGAGAAAATTGGCTAAAAAAATCGAGGAATTGTAGGGAAAGAGATATTCAGAGGGGCTAAACTGCGAAGAAGAATATACGAGCGAGCTGATTGGGCAGTTTTGACTCCAGAATTGGTGGGGTTCGTGTTTTTTTGTGCATTTTCGTGTTCTTTCCACTCTGTTTAAACCGTCCATTAAAAGACTCGCTTTCAAAAATCTCAAGTAACTGCTACTAAACCTCAATCAAAACTACCGACATACTTTTCTCTTTAGAATATCTAATTTGTAGTGTTAAAAGCTAAAAGCTCTATATGGATTACAAATAGTGGTGAAAGCATTCACAATATTTGTCCTCTCTAACCTGAAGACTAATGAACGCTTATTAGGTGGTGAGCGAAAACCCTTTCATTTAAATCGAAAATGATTTCTGGTACTATACACCTTCATAGTGTGCAAAATGCATAGGGAAACTTGCTTATCTGTTTCAAAGGTGGCGAAATAGAGCATGACTACTATATGGAATTCCTGAATCTATTTATGACATCTACAAATGTTTAAAAAAGCAATAGATCTAAGACTAGGATACTTGAAAGGAACGTTGCAATCTCTAGTGGAGTTTGAAAAACTATAAACTCTCCCTTTTAGAGTGTGTCTGGGTGTATGGGTGGTGTATGGGTGGTGGTGTATGGGTGGTATGGGTGGTGTATGGGTGGTGTATGGGTGGTGTATGGGTGGTGTATGGGTGGTATGGGTGGGTGGTGTATGGGTGGGTGTATGGGTGGTGTATGGGTGGTGTATGGGTGTATGGGTGGTGTATGGGTGGTGTATGGGTGGTGTATGGGTGGTGTATGGGTGGTGTATGGGTGGTGT
>JAKUAB010000104.1:0-10509 GCA_030579075.1 Taiozyma dajiaensis | reverse complement strand
AAAAAAAAAAAATAAAAGAAAAAAACACCCAAAACAATAAAATCTCTCATTAACTTTCTTTTTTATTTATTCCAACGGAGGGGGGGGGGGGGGGGGGGGGGGTTCTATCCTCTCAACATTTTTCTTTTTTCATACTTCAACTTTTTTCATTGTTGTTTTCAACTGGTTTATCAATGTAACCACCAAATTGACCACCTAATAAGTCGACAGTTTGATTGATTTTAGATTCTTCTTCAAATTCACCCTGAACTTCCTTAGAAGCTTTCTCATCTTCATTCTCTTTGACAGATTCGTTAGTTTCTTCCTTAACTTCATTAACGGGCTTGATAGTGTTTTCTAACAAGGGACCTTGTTCTAACCTACCTGAATCAATAGAATTAGCCAGGAACCCACCCAATTCGGCACACCAACCAATCCATTCATCGATCCAACATCTTAAAACCCACCAAGCACCGAAGCCAGCACCACCAGCTAATGAAATCTCACGTAGAGCACTGGTCAACATGGTAGATGTACAAAGTAGAAACAATCTTGGAGGTAAGTCTTCAAACTCTTGTGGTAATTTAGAAATGAGTGTCCCCCATTCGTTCAACAAATTGACACCTTCTTTCGGTTCAAGTCTCAATAAATCAAGAGTTTTGTTCTTTAGAATATCAACAGCCTTCTTGTGGTTCTCTCCAGCATCACAGGGAAGTTCTTTCAGGGCAATTTGTTCAATGTTAACGTATTTGACCCAATCATTATACATGATATCTCTATCCATCTCATTTGCAAGAATCTTGTTGGCAGTTTGAGAAGTTTCAGAAACTCTAACTAATCTTGTGATCAATTGAGAGAATTGTTTGGCTAATTTCAATTTACCCAACACCAAATTGACTGGCATCGAGTTTAAAGAATTGGAGACTCTTTCTGAATAAGTGGCGGCGATCTGTTTCAATTGTTGAAGAACATATGGTGGAATATCCTGCAAGACAAGCTTAGCCAGCATTTTCAAGATGGCTTTGTACATGACCAAATCACATTTCAAGATCCATGAAAGGATATCTGGATTTGAATATAACTTCAGAACAGGATTGGTCAAAGAAGTGTGGAATGAAGATAGTAACGAGAACAACTTCTTCAGATGAAGATATCTCAAAGACTCAAAGATTGAGGTACAATGTGACTTATAAAGACCATATAGGGTATCAGCAATATCAGAATCAGTGTTAGGCGGTAGATAAGGTTTCACATCAGGCAGTTCTAATGGTTGTTCAGCCTCAGTAGATTCATTGATCTGATCAATCAAGTTTGGTAGGAACTTCAAATCTGGTGTTACATTTTCATTCAAAAAGTTGGTAATAGCAGCGACATTATTGGAAGTGGCAGTAGAATTTGATAAAAGTGGGGTTGATAATTGAGAGTGGAACGACCCTGGACTGTTGGAACCACCATAAGGAGTACCGGGTAGAAATGATGACTCAAAGGTCTGATTGTGTAATGGGGTATTGGCACTTGAAGTGATAGGAGTACTTGAACCATCATCACCAATCAACTTCAAACCGCAATAATGGTATTTGGATTGTCCTCTCATACCTAAACGTCGAGTAGTCAAATTTGGGAAGGCAATTCTCACTAATTTACCGAAAGAGGCTGGACTCAATGGCTTAATGCTGTTATCTGCACAGATACCCACATAACGAGCATATATTCTGTTTCTTGGAACAACAGAATTTGAGACACCTTCACAAGCTCTCAATAGCCATGTCATGGCAAATATTTGCTTCTTACGTTCTTTATGGTTATCGTTTCTGACAATGTGCTTACCATTTGGGGTAGTAGTGGTAACCGTGTTTGAGGCACTTGTGTTGGAAGCTTCCAATGATCTCACTTCAGCAGCAACATCAGTCAATGGAAATTGAAGGGCTTTGGTAGCCTGATCTTTCAAATCTTGATCACCGTCTTCACCAGGTAACGAATGATCGGATCTTCGTTGTTTCTTTCTCTGTGATTCAGGAGTTGAACCTGGGGTCTGATGCTTCTTTGCTGAACCAGTTAGTGGAACTGGTGGAGCGACCATCGACCTCTGAGGGGTATGGAATTGTTGTTGATGGGTTGGAGATTGTTGAACAGGAGATTGATGCGCAGAATGGGATTGATCAGGCGCTAATTGACGTTGGCCTCTTGACAATTGATGTTGCAATGGAGGTGGAGGTTGATATTGGGGTAATCCTTGAGGTGGTGGGCCCTGCTGTTGATAGATTGGGGCAGAGCCTGGAGTCATTGGCAAAGCCGATTGATGTTGAGGTGGATAGAATTGGGCTTGGGGGTAAGGAACTTGTTGCTGTTGATAAGGTTGGTAATGGTTGTACGTAGCAGGCCCTGGACCTTGAGATGGGTAATGAGAGACCATCATAGGTATTTGGGCCATGTGAGGCTGGTGGTTGTTTTGGCCATTGACCTGCTTGTAGCCTTGTGTTTGTTCAGATGGAGAAGGTTCTTGATGAGTGTTGTTCTCCTGGTCCCTAGTAGGCTTCACCTCCACTGATGATTCGTTAGACATGGTTAAGAAGTTGTTACTTTTTATAGAGAGGAACAAGACTAATAAAATGTTGGGGAGTCGACAAGTAGCAGCGTAGAAACAAGCGATTGGAGAGACTTTGAAGATGGAGGGCAGTAATTGACTCAGCCACTGACGAATTTAAGCCTTTGGATCTGGTTTTCAGGACGTAAGTTGCCAGTTTGGAGAGTGATTTTGTAGGCTTTGTGTATAAGGGTAGTTGATAAAAATAGCCAATCGCTTGGTTGAATTTGGCAAAATGAGCGTACCGGATAGTGAGACAGCTTGAACCGTGAACAGAGAAGACACTGAATGTGAGATCGGGAATGGATGGAATTAGCGACGTTTTAGGTCAGAAAGGGCAGGGAAGGTGACTTTGGCCTCGAGTGTGTGAAAGAGCAGCGCTGGAAATGTGGGTGAAGGGCAGCAGCTACGGAATTTGGATGGTTTATTGGACAGGTATTCTCAGACAGGGGATCACTCCTCGCAGACAGGGATAAAATTCTTTTTGGAAGCGTTCAGCAGGCGACGTTGACAGATGTTCCTCCCTTTGAAGCGTTGTTGAAGTTTTTTGTGGTTTTTTTTCAGGCTTTTTTTTTCTTGACCTTTTGAGTGTGTCGCTACAAATAAACAGTTGAGACGGAGGCCATCGCTTTGCTACAATCACAGAGCTGTTTTGTCTGGATACTGTTTATCTCAGTAGATTTAATCAATTGTGCCAGAGAGAGACCTTCTTAATATATTTGCGCCCCATCAAAAAACGGTCCTGTGGGCGTCTTTCTCTGCCCAGTTAGGGCATATCGAGAGAGAAAGAGATTAGAGGACTGATCTAAAAAAAAACAAAAAAACACAGACAACAACACTGACATACAACAGCCCATCACAGAGAAATGCTAGTTTCTTCAAACAGAAGCTACGTTATACCCTTCCATTTACTCTTGAAACGGCACGTAAGTTCCCCTCTCCCCCCTGTTTCTCTCACTTACAATTCTTTGCTTTTAGGTGTTGATCCAACAAAAACTCGGTTGCCCTGGCGATAATCAGCCGAGCATGATTACGTAATAATCGGAACAAAACTTTTTACATTTTTATTTTTATACACTCGATCTCGAAGGGAGATTTGCAAGTTTGGAGACATAGTTTCTATTGGCTGATGATGAAAGTGGCGATTCTTGAGGTAAAGATGCTTGTGTGTTAAAGTAAACACGATTAAAGTGCCCATAATCTTTGAAGATACAGTTGAAATGTGTGTAAAGTCTAGGCTTTTGGGAGCCTCAAACAGGATTTGTCACTCTCTGACACAATGTTGGCATGGCAACCTCCTTAATTTTAAATGTAGGGAAATTTTTTTTCCACTTCAAATTTCAGCTTTATATTTACAGCTCTAATGGTCACTATGTGCTCGTCCTCATCTTATATAAAATGCTATTGGAAACTAGTTCTATTATACACGGCGTTTCTTTCCCTCGCCCGAATCACCAGAGAAGCCTCTTTTCTTCCCTTCCTTAGCAAAGAATTCCCTCTTACGTTCTTTGTCCTTTTCTGTTCTGATTTCCTCCAACTTGGCTAGCTTCTTCAGTTTCTCTTTTCTCTTCTCCTCCTTTGTCGATCTTCTCTTTTCATCCTTGGCCTTAGCAATGGTGGATAACGTTTGCATCAAAGATCTAGCCTTCTTCTCATCACCTTTGAGCACAACAGCTCTCTTTTGCATATACGTCTTCTTCTTCTGAGGTTTCATTTCATGGATTTGGGACTTGAATGGTAAATCAGCCTTGATAGATTTAGGAACTTTCAAACCGTTGAAATGTCTTTCAGCTCTTTCAACTTTACCATATAAAGAATCAGCATTGTTTTGTAATTCAATTCCATTTTCATGACGAATTTGCCCAGTCAGTCTCATACCCTTCCATTCACCTTGATCTTTAATCAAATGAGATGTCACTGGATTATAAAATCTCTTGATCTGAACAGGATACCAAGTTCTCAAGATGATGATATCACTCAGGATAATCTTATCTTCAAAAGTTGCTCTAAAATGACCATCTGGCTTACTCAATGCACGTTTAATTTCACCTCTGATACCAGAAACGGTTTTGATCTGGGCACCTTCGAATTTGGCAACTTCTAAGGCGGATGAAAACATGTCTTTAATGAAAGCAGTATTTCTAAAGATCTTATATGGATGACCAACCAGTTTCAACTTTTTCACAATCTCCGTACTAGCATCGATCTCCTCCACAATACCAGTGGCTGCAATTCTGAAAGAACCAGTGGTAACACTGTTAGCGACGATTTGAGTACCACAGAAAGTAGTGTTTGGAGCGACTAGTGGACCATAAAATGTGGCATTACAATAGGCATGCTCCGGGGTGTACTTCAACATTCTTGTTCTTGTTCTGGAATCAGAAGTTGTGTAAATTGGTAATGTTTGAAATCTTCTCCAACCTAATGACAAGATCAATGGATCATTGGATTTTAAGATCTTTTTATGCCATCTGTGTCTTCTAATTCTAACATTCATCAACCCGAATCTTTCTTCACTAGCCAACAGTCCACCAAGCAACAATGGGTATTTAGGATCGAAGTTTTCAATGAATTCAGGTGGAACACCGTCAAATACCAATCTGACATAGGAACCGGCTTTGTAACCTTCGATTCTTAATCTGGTTTGAGGGTCCATAGAATCAAACTCAGCCTTATTGATGTCCAGTTGTTTAGCCATCTTAGCCTTTTGCATTTCATACCATGTGTCTTCTTCGGTCATAGCCTCATCTTTGAAGTTTTCACCTTCCTCAGCTTCGAACTGTAACCTCAACTTCTCTTTCTTCTTAGCGTTCAATGCACGCCTCTCTTCTAACGACAAAGTTGGGTCAAATGCTTCTTCTTCCTCCTCCTCTTCATCATCGTCATCAGCACCAGCTTCATCTAATTCTTCATCTTTCTCTTCTTCAGCTTCAAAATCAGCAAAATCATCTTCATCATCGCTTTCTTCAGCAGCATCTTTAGACCCAATCTGTTCTGAGTTCTTTTCATTGCCGTTTTCTTCACCATTGGCCTCTAGATCTTCAAAATCACCGTACACCTCCTCCTCATCATCATCATCATCATCATCATCATCACCATTGAGGATCTTTTTGGTTGATGTTAGGAATCTTGAAGTCAAACTCTTGATGTTTTCAGTGTCCCATTTAGATTTCAATTCTTCAACATCCGGGAATTTAGATAATGAAGCGTCAAGATCTTCAGGCTTTGCCTTTGGGTCAAAGTTTTCCTTTTTCTTGAAAAACTCCTCCTGTTCATCTTCAATGTCTTCCTCAGAGTCAGATTCCTCCTCTTCTTCTTGTTTCCATCTGCGAATGGCATCAGATGGGTCAATGTTGTTCATATAGATCAACTTCCCGATATCCCATTTTCTTTGGACAGAACCTTGAAGTTTGGAGGCGGTACCGCGCCAGTCATCTTCATCTTCATCTAGGTCAGAGGCTTCTTCTAGTTCAAAATCACCCTCGTTTTGCTCACCAAAGTCAATCTCAACAAGTTTCCTTCTGGCTTCTTCTTCTTCATCATTAAATTCAGCATCCGAGTCCAAATCTTCAGCATCATCGGCTTCTGCTAACGATTTACCATACACTTTGGCTCTTCTTAATGAGGTTCTACCAGTGTTTTCACCTTCACTCTCATCTTCCTCATCTTCACTTCCATCTTGTTGCTCTTCTTCAACATCGTTTAGCTTGGCACTGTTAGAGAATAATTGCAGGCCAGGGCCTTGTTGAAATTGTTCATCTAAAGTCTTGTCTAGACCTTGTAAACCAGTGACCAATTTCTCACCTTCACCTTTCTCTTCACCAGGAACGAAGGAAGCTTGACCAACATCAATGTAAACGGCATCTTTATCGACAAGTACACCACCGACATCGGACATTGGAGCGTAAATAATCTTTTGTTTATCGTCCAATCTCTTTCTTCTTCTTGTAGTCTTAGCAATGACT
This sequence comes from Taiozyma dajiaensis, assembly GCA_030579075.1. Lineage (NCBI taxonomy): Eukaryota > Fungi > Ascomycota > Saccharomycetes > Phaffomycetales > Wickerhamomycetaceae > Taiozyma > Taiozyma dajiaensis. The sequence continues at coordinate 3,981 of JAKUAB010000104.1, read as the reverse complement.
TCACCATTAGCAGCGGCTTCTTTCTGTCTTTCCCTTTCTAATTCTTCCAATCTTTGTTCGAAGTAAGGGGTTGGACATGGATCTGGCAATTTCTCGACTGATGATACTGTGTAATCACCAACACCAGCAATATGCACTCTAGCCTTTTCAGATGCTAATGGGGTACCATGTAGATAACCATAAATGGCGACTTTTCTATCTATTTTTGGATTCTTTTCAATCAATGCAGGATGGGTCAAATCAGTGAATCTGTCAGCTAATAGATATGGATGTTCGTTTCTCCACTTCAAAGGTCTGAATTTCATAACTGAGATAAATCTTGTCAAGTTCAAGATCTCTCTGTCAGGATATCTCCCATTGATCACACCACTTAAATAGAAAAGTTTGGCACCTTGATAAACTTCGGTCCAAAATCTGTTCTTTAACCTCTTCTTCGAGGTTCTTAATGTGGATTGAGATTTGAAAAGGTCTAAATGAGTAGTGACACCAAGGACACGAGGCATACCGTGATGTTGTGCAATGTTTAAAAATTCCATGGTTTCCATTTCCAAACCAAAGTTACCATCCACCATCAATAAGACCAGATCGGCAACCTTAGCAGCATCAACCATTGAACTCAGGTCATTGGCCACTTCCATGAATGTCAAACGACGACGTTTACCAGACACAACGGTGATTGGACCTTTAATCTCGGTCAATGTATGTTTGGTCAATCTTCTAACTAACGACCTGATCAAGGTAGTCTTACCGGTACCTGGGGGACCGACCACAGCTATTATCACTGGAGGTGGGTCATCATCCGGAGTTCTATCCACCATAGGAACATGCAATTTCTTTTCATTCAAGTCATGGGATCTCTTAGCCATTCTCAACATCTTGTTTGGCGCTGACACAGCAAAGGCCTTAGCATTACGTCCCTGCGAGTGCAGCTTCTTCTTCGCTGTGTTCTTGTCACCAGACCCTCTGTGGGCCTTGTTACTCTGATTGGCGTCCATAATGAGGCGAATACAGTGAACAGCAATGAGAAAGAAACGATGATATTGTAAGGCGATGAGCTTCTTCTTGTGTCTCTTTAAATTTTTTTTTCTATGTAGAGTGTTAATCGCGCTTATTTCCTAACCTGAAATGGTTGCGAGCCGATGGGTAATTTCGCGGGATTTTGATTTGATTTGGAAAGAAGAAATGGCCAGAAAAATTGAACAAATGGACACAAATTCAACTTTAAAAGTTCCAGATCTCAGCATAAAATGTGGATTTTCGACTGGTGTAAGTATTAGATTCATGATCTCCACCACTTGTTACATGCTAACATTCGCTAGTTCAAAACGTCTTGGCCTCTTTAGGTCTATGGAATAAACATGCAAAACTCTTGTTTTTGGGTTTAGATAACGCTGGTAAAACCACTTTGCTACACATGTTGAAGAATGACAGATTAGCCACTTTACAACCAACTTTGCACCCTACATCTGAAGAACTAGCCATTGGTACTGTCAGATTCACCACTTTTGACTTGGGTGGTCATCAACAGGCTCGTCGTGTCTGGAAGGATTACTTCCCAGAAGTTAATGGTATTGTCTTCCTGGTTGATGCTGCTGATCCACAAAGATTCGAAGAATCCAAGGCTGAATTAGACGCCTTATTAGCCATTGAAGAATTATCTACAGTTCCTTTCCTGGTCCTAGGTAACAAGATTGATTCTCCAAGAGCCGTTTCTGAAAATGAAGTTAGACAAGCTTTAGGTTTATATGGTACTACGGGTAAAGGTTCTGTTACCGTTTCTGAAGGTACTAGACCAATTGAATTGTACATGTGTTCAGTTGTCATGAGACAAGGTTACGGTGAAGCCTTCCAATGGTTATCTCAATATATTTAAAGAAAGTGTGGTGACGTTGATTCGTTCTTAATAATAAATATATAAGTGTTGAGTTGAAAGTGTATGTTTATGTAATTATAAACATTTCAGAGACTCTAGTGTTGATTTGATTGGACAGGGAAATGTCTCACTAAGAGTATGACTACGTTCTGAATGTTGTTTTACCAAGAAAGTGATCATAATCTAATTGAGCTTGCCCATCTTATCATTCGTTAATCTCCACCTTTTTCTAGTGGTTTAATATATAATTACAGCTAACACGCACTACAATATATATATATATATATATATATATCGATCATCATGAATATCATGATAATATCGAATTATATTCATGATAATATTCAAAACTACTGGTAGGAGCACACTGGTTGAAGGTATAAGGTCAATGGGAAAAACCGCAGAAAAGCAGAAAAAAAGTATACAAAAAAGAAGAAAGAGGGAAACTTAAACAATTTCACAATCAAAACACCGTGTCAAACCAGAACTTTTGTTGTCCACTGCTGCAAAATGGTGAGTATCGCCCAACATGTCAATGCTGGCGCCCCCTTTTCTCTTTCTTCTTTTAAGTGATATTGGGATCAGATCTGCCCATTATGCGTTGAACTTGGATGAAAAAAGTCATCTTTGATGAATTGTTACTGACAAAGATTTAGGTGTTGTTCAAGAGAAAGCCAGTCACATACCCAGAGCCGCCCGAGCTGCCTGAGAACCTGAACACCAAAACTTGGTTTATTCCACATACCAAGGAATGGTTTCTCGACTATGATGATTACTTAAAGAGAATGGACTACTACAATACAAAGAAGTTTGTTTGCGAAATAACCGGGAATTCATGCCTGACCTACCTAGAGGCCTATGAATCTGAAAAGCGAGAGATGGAGATCGTGGAACGCAACTTTCCAGAGCATTTGAAGGAGCCGATCTTAAGACACATTCAGTTTAGTACCGTTCCAAGGATCGATCAATTGGTTGATCATGTTTACACTACATTTAAAAACGATTATTACCCTGGTGAGACTGTCATGATTAGACTAAATGACTATAAAAACGACTTCAAGACGAAGTGTATTATCAGGGAGAAGGCCAAGTTCAACGCTGTCGTAGACGCTAATAACGTTCATAGACCTACTTATTGTCAATACAGAGTCTCAAGAGTTGACAACGGCCTGGAACTTGTTGTTGATGAATCACAAATCACCAGAGACAGAAATAACTTCACAAAATGGTTTGTGAAGACTTTCATCAAGCTCTCAGTCACGAGATCACCAAAATTAGGCGCCCCTTGGGTTGTTAAGAATAAATATGCTGAAAGATATAGAATTCCAATTGAACTACCCCCAGAATTGGCACATTTCAAAGAGAAACCAAAGCCTCAGAAAAGATTGATATCAATCCGCCCAAAGGGGGATGAGAAGGCTAAACCCAAAACCAAATCTGGCGAAAAGAACATACGAAACCAAGGTCAGACCAAATCTATCAAGCAAATATTGCCTAAAGGTGCCAAAATCGAAATCTTGTCTGCGCCTCAACCTCCAAAGAGAACAATTGATGAAGATTTGAAACAACCATTTGACCTAAAGAACAGAAAACCAATTCCACATAAGATTGATGACTTAGGAAGATACACACAAGAGGCCTTGGAAGTTTGGACGTTTTTGAACATTTACAGAGTACCATTGATCTTGGATACTTTCACATTTGATGATTTTTTGACAGCTCTAAGATGGGATAGTGTAAAGAGACGTTGTCCGTTACTTGACGAAATTGTTTGTGCTATCTTATCAGCCTTCTTGACTGAGAAAGATACAGTTGAAATCCAGATACCTGAGCAGTTTCAAGAAGAAATTGAAGGGTTTGAAACGTCCACGAACAAAGGCAGACCAGTAAGCAACGGAAGTGTTGTATTGAAACAAGATGATGCCGATGGTGACTCAATTGTCAAGAATGAAGATGCTGATAGAAAAGAAGTTGAGAAAGAAAGTGACAATGAAGAATCTGAAAAGATGAAAAAGGAAGACGATAATGAAGAAGGAGAAGAAGAAGAAGAAGAAGAAGAAGAAGAAGAAGAAGAAGAAGAAGAAGAAGAAGAAGAAGAAGAAGAAGAA
>JAKUAB010000103.1:0-10648 GCA_030579075.1 Taiozyma dajiaensis | reverse complement strand
GATTGAACGTGAGATGCATGCTCTTTATTCGGCCTTACATTATGTACCAGCTAATTGAGCAATCCCCTGAATGATAGAGACAAAGCTTCCAGCTTTGTCTCCTTCATTATATAGTTGAGATTCTATTTAGAGATCAAAGAGTAGATTCCTAATGGAATCATCTGGATAAAGTATGGAATCTTCTAGATAAAGTATGGAATCTTCTAGATAAAGTATAGTAACATGATCGCCTAAACTGGTAAGGTTAGGAACGATGACCATTACTATTACGAGCAATAAATATTAATAGCTGTCTAATTTTGTGAAAAGAATTATATTTATAATTAGTAATACTGAAGGGTATGTGGTGATGAGTGATATCGAATGTTCCAACAAGATCTAGGCTAACTATATTAAAGTGGTAATACGTGTAGGCTTACCGTTGTTCTGAAGAAGAAAAGCAAAGTATCATGACTGAGAAAGTATACACATAGTAGGAAGACAACTAAATCAACTAAATAATTACATTAATGACCTGACCATTCGATGGAATTTAGGTCAATGCCCTCCTTGACCATTTCCCACAAAGGACTCAATTCCCTCAAGAACTCAACGCGTTCGTTGATGGCTTTGACAACGTAATCAATCTCTTCTTCGGTGGTAAATCTCCCAATACCGAATCTGATTGAAGAATGTGCAAGAGCATCATCAGCCCCTAGTGCATGCAGCACATATGATGGTTCTAACGAAGCAGAGGTACAGGCTGATCCTGAACTTAAAGCAATATCCTTTAAGGCCATCAGTAGGGATTCACCTTCGATATAAGCAAATGAAACGTTAACACAACCTGCGTATCTGTGTTCTTTGGAGCCATTCAATTGTGTGTGTTCGATAGATAACAAGCCATCTGTAAGTTTCTTGGAAAGTCTCTTGATGTGCTCATGGTCATACTTCATGTCTTGTTTGATCAATCTTGAAGCTTCGCCAAATCCAGAAACCAAGGAAGGAGCCAAAGTACCTGATCTCAAACCACGTTCTTGACCACCACCAGTCATGATTGGGTCCACTCTGACTCTTGGTCTTCTTCTGACGTAAATTGCACCAATACCTTTTGGACCATAAATCTTATGTGAGGATATGGACATTAGGTCAATGTTCATCTTGTTGACATCGACTGGAATCTTACCCACAGCTTGGGCACAGTCTGAATGAAAGAAAACCTTGTGCTTGCGGCAGATCTTACCGATCTCTTCAATTGGTTGGACGACACCGATTTCATTGTTCACGGCCATAACTGAAATCAAAACAGTGTCTTTACGGATGGCTTTCTCTAACTCTTCTAGATTGATTAACCCATCCTCATTGACCGATAGATAAGTGACATCGAAACCTTCGTCTTGCAAATGTCTAGCAGAATCCAAAATACATTTATGTTCAGTCTTCACTGTAATGATGTGCTTTTTAGTCTTGGAATAAAATCTTGGGACACCTTTGATCGCCATGTTGTTAGATTCGGTGGCACCTGAAGTGAAAATGATTTCCTTAGGATCGGCACCGATCAAGTCAGCAACGTGTTTTCTTGCAATTTCAATCTCCTTGTCTGTTTCCCAACCGTAGGCATGTGTATTTGAATGTGGGTTACCATAGAGGCCAGTGTAGAACTGAAGCATCTTATCCACTACTCTTGGATCGGTCGGGGTGGTGGCCTGCATATCCAGATAGATCGGTCTAGTCCCATTCAGCTCGTTGGTCTTGAAGGCGTTTTTCAGGGCATCAGAGCCTGGTTGCGGAGCGGTCTGATTTGTAATATCCATGATGGAGGCAGCAGCGGTGGTAGCGTTGCTGACAGCAGATGTATTGAGCAGTCTCTTAGACTGCACGACAGCCGGTCTCAGTCTCAGAAAGTGTCTGTGCATGGTGGCTTCCTATTACTCTCGGGGTCTGTGTGGCGAGTTTGTAAAGATTAATTTGATAATTTTCTGATTAAAAATCAAGAAAAGCTTACCCGGTCTCGAAACCTGTGAGGAATTAGTGGGGCTGACCAGACAATATAATTCTCAATTCGGTGTATGTCACCTAGTCTCTTGCCACTCGCCTCTTGCCTCATGTCGTAAGCTATGCGAGGTGGCTATCCAGTCAGGTGGCAGTAACATCACCGCCAACACTTGATCCTAATGGAGAAATGGCGTAATCTTTGTCTACATTTCTGTCAATATACTTATCTATGAACTGCAGTTGAATATTTCTCTGTACTTATTAATGGACGACTTTGATTTAGTTACCTCACATATCTAGAATTGTGGAATCAAAGCACAAGTTTTGCTGTATACTTTTTGTTAGCTATTAGGGTTCATGTCATATTCCCAAATGAATAATATATATGCCTAGAATTTGAGAGGAGTGAGCTAGCTATCTTTTAGCAGTACATCAACTATCAGCTGGAATTAAGAGGCGGACATTAGTACAGTATTGTTGGGTTTTAAAGGCATTGCATAATCGACACGCTCATTGAATCCTTCAGGTTCTTCTCTAATTACCCCCAAACCCATTTTCCACCATGGCTCATAACGATTCTAGTCTTTTGGACTTTGAGATCTCGAAAAGTTTCAACGATCAACAAACATTCCTAAATGTCAACCACTGATTCCAAACTCCACACAATGGGTGAATCTGACTTCTTTATATCCCTGTTGGTAAGTGGAGCTTATTTGTGTTCACTTTGTGTGCTCATCGGTGGACGTTTTGTGACTTAACTAACTTCTTTCTTCAGAGTGGTGCAGCTGCTGGTACCTGCACAGACCTAACCTTCTTCCCAATCGACACACTAAAGACAAGGCTGCAGGCCAAAGGTGGTTTCTTTGCTAATGGAGGGTATAAGGGTATCTACCGTGGTCTGGGCTCTGCTGTGATTGCCTCTGCGCCTTCTGCCTCCCTGTTCTTCGTGACATATGATACCATCAAGACCAAACTGGATCTGAGTTCATACTTCCAGAACAGACAGGCTGCCACTTCAGCAACTCACATGATCGCTGCTTCCATGGGTGAAATTGCTGCCTGTCTAGTGCGGGTTCCTGCTGAGGTCATCAAGCAAAGAACCCAGACTTCGAAGGCTAGTTCATCGTTGGACACATTCAAGCAGATACTAAAGAACGATAGAGAAGGTCTTCGAGGTTTTTATAGAGGTTGGAGCTCCACAATTATGAGAGAGATCCCATTCACCATGATTCAATTCCCATTGTACGAATGGTTAAAGAAAACATGGGCCGTAAACCAGCAAAAAGAAACTGTGAACCCTTTGCAAGGTGCCATTTGTGGGTCCTTTGCTGGCGGTATTGCTGCAGCTGTGACTACTCCATTAGACGTTATAAAAACTAGAATTATGCTACATGAGACTAAAGTGGGTGCTTTCTACATTACAAAGTTGATCTGGAGAGAAGAAGGTTTCAAGGTTTTCTGGTCAGGTGTGGGTCCAAGAACCATGTGGATTAGCGCAGGTGGTGCAATATTCCTTGGAGTCTACGAGAGTGCAAGTGCGATGCTTAGAAAAGTTAAATAGAAATAGAAATATCATCTCCTGGTGACTAGTATTCTTTTCCCAATTTTCTTCTTTTTTGCAAACTTCATGATGAACACTTCAAATTTGGTGTCTTTGACATTGAACTCGGAGATGAATGGTATTAGTTCATTCAGTTCCCATGTAGATTGTAATTTGAACAAATGGTTCAATCTTGGTTGTATGGTCTCAGGTAATGAGTCTTTTGAAATGTATTGAATCTTTTCGGGCAGTGGGATGACGAAGTGACCATTCAATAATGAGATTTCTAAAGGACATTGGAAGAAAGGTGGGATTTCTGATTTCCATTTAATTAAGAACTCGGACGTTGATAACATCTTATTGTTGACATATTTCTTCAAAGAGTGAATACCATACCATTTGGAAATTTTTATTTTGTCTAGTTTTAATGGTTCCTTTAAATCCTCTGAGAATTTCTTCAGCACAGTCTCCACTATATCAATGGTAAACTCTGTGACTTCTTCCTTCACTGTATCAAATACCTCAATCAATGAAAGTTCATCAGAGTTCATTTCGGCTGCAGTGATGGACATGATCAGGATATGCAGCACTTTTGTTATCAATTCATCGTTCAAGATAACAGCCATGCCGTTGCACAAAGCAGAGCCATTGTTCTCAAACCAAATTTTATCAAACTCCTTCTCAGAGATAGCAGAGCGTTCTCTGACATCATCAATGAGCACCGAGTCATGTTTTAACTCCAAATCGACACCATCGTAGATTGGAAGATCGTTAACATATATAGATCCTTCGACTTTCTTACTCTCGAACACCGATGACATTGACGTAAACCCATGAAATTCCTCCGAGTATCCCTTATGCTCACCTGATGTGTCTTTCATTACCAGTACGGTGTTGGAATGGTTTCTCTGCCTTATCTGATATGTGGTATTGCTTGTGCATAGGACGATATCTGATTCATCGTTTGGTGCTTTCATAATCAGTTTCTCTTTCTTCTCCTCGATAATTTTCAGCAGATCTGGCGTCAGTTCAAGAAGTTTGTAACTCTTATCCAGCTTAAGGTCTGAGAGCACCGAATATGTCTGGCTCATGATGGCTTCTCTACCCAAAATTTGCTTAAAGTCTCTCCTAAAACCCAGCAGCAATTTGGATGTATACACCAAAATTTTGACGCGTTTTCGTGGCAGTCACGTGAGTCCTGCACTATCTCTGCCATTTTGTCACGGGTCCTTCCCTTTTCGACAAAACGTAAACAATGAGCCGCCAAAATGAAAACAAATTAAATTTTCAGAAAAATACAATAAACCCCCCAAAATCACCATCAATTTCTGTTTGCCACCACCGTAACCCACTGCAAAGATGGTTCGTATTGCCTCCAGCATATATGAGGAGAGGTTCGACAACTTGAAGACGTCTGACTTCACGAAGAAGCTCAACGAGCCAGCTTTGAATGTTATCAAGCTCAACAACAACCTCACTTCACAAGTCAACCACAACCACAGGACCAAAGATGAGTGGCTTCAACTATTCGATACCGCTGCTTTCTTCCAGGGCTATGATCCCATCTTGAAAGATTTGGTCATCATGGTATATGAGGACCCTGACTCTGCAAAGATAAGCACGGTGTTGTTTTCCTGTGTCGGTGACTTCTGCTTCAACTCTTTGACCTTGAACCACACGTCACGCTTCTTCGTGGCCTGTCAGAACTTGGACTCAAAATTTAAAAACTCCAACACCAGAAGAGCACTTGCAATCACGTTATTGAAGACTTACTCTGGTCTAAATGCTACTAAACTAAATAGTTTGCTAGAAAACAGTCCCACGCTCGAATGGGACGAGACTTCTGCCGGTGAGCTAGCCTCAAAGATGGTGCTGATCTCAACAACGACACCTAGTGAAATTGGTAAGTCACTGATCTCTATGGGTTTTCTACAGGCTCATTACATCAATTCCACCATTTTAGATGTAATTTACAGAGATTCCCCAGAAGTGATAGATTCGAACAATAAACTTGTGTTCCAACTAGGTGAGCAACTGGAGCAGCTGTTTGACCCACTGACAGAATACTCGCCAGAGTCAACCGATATTCTTTACAACCCTCCTTCAACCCATAAAACAAGCTATGATGATCAACTGGTTAAAACTATTTGTGATGAACTGATTCAATTACAAGAGAATACCACCACACAGATTGTCAACTTTTTGAGGGAGGTAGTCATTCCAATTAGAATCAAGGTTTTGGATGGTGAAATTGAGGAACTGACTACAGCTTATGTCAACCAGGTATTTCCTCCCACCATTGATGAACTCACAAGAATCAACTGTATCTTCTTAGAGGCTTTGAAAGCTGCTACTCCATTCGGTTCATTCGAAATCATGAAAGCTTGTGGATTCACAATTCCGTACTTCTACAAGGCCAACATGCGCCATGAATCTGCAATCAAAAACTTCTCCGAGCAATTAGCGGACTTCTTGCGCTCCTATGGTAAGTATATCCCAGAGGATTATACCGAAAGACAAATCGAATCCATCTTGAAACTTCCATTGAACTTGACAAAAGTGAAAATGATTTTGGATAGACTGATCAAGACTAAAAACTGGAGTCAAACTGAAAAATCAATCGTTCAACAGTACTTCAAAAGGGCATCAGATACGATTGATTCCTTTGGCAAAGATGTGTTAAAACCATACAACCGAAGAGTGCTTACTCCCACTGGCAAAATCCTAACGGAAATCTGTGAAAATTGGCCGTCAATCTGGAGTCATGGCTGGATGAATAGAAGAGTCATCTCGGTGATTGATATAGAGGATGAAGTCACTGGTGAATGTGGTGTTGTCATCTTATTTAATGATTTTATACTATTGGCAACTTGTCAAAATGACTTTATCGAGAATGAATTTGAAGAAGCCTTCAAACCTAAAGTCTCTGCTGTGCTGATGAACTCATTGATCAATGAAAATCCAATCAAGAATATTCCACAATTGAGAGTCAACTATCATTCAGATCTGAATAACCTAGAAATTACAACATTTCAAGACAGCTTTCTCAAGTTCATGTTCAAAAACGGTGATCACCAAAGTCTGATTTACAAGACTGAAGATGCAGATAAATTCATCAATATGTTTGACAAGGCCAAAATCATGGCTAAAAACACACCTTTCCACCTGTTTAGAATTGAAAAATTTGGTTTGAAAATATTTGCAATTGCCCATGAAGAACCCATTTACAGAACTGAAAACACGCGTTCACCAATCGTTCTGTTCTTGAACATAAAACTGACTCATGATTTACTACGACAATATGATATTTTTGCTGGTATGTCGGCTAGATTCATCGAAGAAGATATCTTGAGAGTTGATGGGTTGACTATTGAAGGTGAAACTTTTCAACAAAATATTAACTTGACAGAGCTCTCAAGTTTTGTGTCTGAAGAGCTTTCAATCCTAGAGACAAAGAGACATTCAGTTCAAAGTCCAGAGTATTTTAAGGCTGCTACAAAAGCCAACGTGAGTCTGTTGAGAAGTCTATATCAAAAGCCGCATCAATCCAACATGGTTAGACCTCAGCCAATGACCAAAAGTCTTACCAGTTCACACAGCAAAAGAAGATCGTCTTTATCTTCAGCAAAAACCAATAATCCAATACCGAATATCAATGAGGCTGAAACTACTCGAAAGGTTCCTAACAAAAAAATATCATTGAAAAAGAGGCTTTCCAAGTTGTTTTCCAAGAGAACGGAATCATCAAGCAAAAGCACAAATATCTCTAGAAATTCATCAGTAAGACAAGATACACCTGCCAGTCAAAGAAGTAACAGCACCTCTGATTCCATTAGTAAACAATCAACACCACCATCTGATATCTTTGATGAAGACGTTCCAGAACTATCAAGCTTTGATGATATCAAGACTTTCGAATCTTCAATGTCACCAATTTGGAGTGATGATGGCCAAAATAGAAATTACACAAATGTGCCTGAGATAAATGATAACTGGATTGTTGCAAGAGAAAACTCTTCAATTAGATGTGATTTGAACTCTTTGGCCTCCAAAGCACTATTGAGCGTATCACAAGCAAATGCGACGAAAGTCTTACCTGTGAGGATGCCGCCGAAGCAAGCACTAGCTGCACCACAAATCCCACTACCACCAATACAACATAACACACTGACGCCACAGCTTCAAACTGGTAAGAGCTTTAGACATCAAAGCCCGTTACCAATGGAGCTACAAAGATTTTATCCAGGTGAATTAGAACCATCTCCAATCTTCAATGAACCACGAAAAGGCGGACTCTCCAAACATCAAGATTTTCCAACTTTCAACTCCATGGATGATGATTTCCCATCACCACTATTGAAGATCAGAGTTCCCTCTCAAGAAAACGTTATTGGAGAGGACGTCTATTTCACACCTAGAAGCTTTCAAACTCTGGAGTTTGATGATCATGAGGTTAAAAATAAACTAATTGGCGATAGCTCCAATTTTGAAGAAGAGCCGACCAGAAGAGAGGCTTTGAAGCAACTAGATAATTTTGAATTTGATTCATTTGATGTTCATGAAGACAGCCGAAGATCTCAACTCGTTGAATCTGGATCCATTATCTCAATCTCACAAAACTTCAACTTGACACAATCTGCAGAGACAATAACCACTGAAGCCTCGTTCAAATCATGCCTAGAAGTCCCAGAAAAGAAAGAATTTTTAAAGCCTCAAGATTTCGAATTGTCTAAGGATGATTCATTCCGCTATTTGTCAAAGATCGTCGATGGTTCTTTTGATATGACTGATTTAAACTCGGTGGACAATCATACCCTACCACGCTCTTTTTCATCATTAAGGTATCTGGCTCCATATATTGACGTTGACTTCACTCAGGAGTTGGGGAGGCTTCAAGAAGAATGACTAGTATAGACACTAACTAATAAATTAATGAAATGACTTTTAACCCCACATGTTGATAGTTGGGCAATTGACATAAGCTACGAGATGACTTTATCATTAGGGTAATATTTATAACATATCTTGATAACCTATCTTCTTGATTTTCTGGTTGTCTTTTCAGTTTTTGATTTCTTTGGGCCTTCGTAATGAGAATGACCAAGGGTCTCCAATGCGCTTTGATTAACCCAATCTAGACAACGTTGAACTTCGTTATCTTCCTTCAACCGTTCTAATTTCTCTTTGGATTCTTCCACCAATCTTCTCTTTTCTTCATGTTCTCTCAATTTTCTCTTCTTGAGTTCTCTCTTAGCGATCCTGGCGCTTGGTTTGGATCTATCTTTCCTGGCTTGTCTTTCAGCTTCCTTCTCCTTTTTAGCATTCTCACGGCGGATGCGTTCTTCATTTTCTTCTTCAGCTTTAGCAATAGATCTCCGGGTTCTAGGAATTTCTTCGGTGGATTTGTCTTCCTTTTCAGAAGCTGATGAATATTCTTCATTATTAACATCCGAGTCGAGTTCGGATTCAGATTCAGATTCAGTCTCTGAAATCGCAGTCTCGTCAATGATCTTCTGTAACTCCAACTCTTCTGGTGAATTGTTATCCAATTTCAGGGCTTTTCTTCTAGAACTTATGCTTGACTTGATTTGATCCTTAATGATGTTCAATTCTTTCTGTAACTTCACCTCTCTTTCGCCCCATGGGTTCAACCACTTAATCAGATCTTCAATTTCAGAAGCTTTATCGTAGTACCTCCATTGATCTGAAGTCAATAATGGGTCTGGACTTTCTTCAATAACTTTTCTCTGCTCTGCGCTCAGATCCTCCGTAGTGGCCCCATGTTGGTCAACTAAGACACGATCATCAGTGGCAGATTTGATGAGATTACCTTGACCAACAAATTTGATCTTGAACACTTTTTCAGCATTTCCAACAAAAGATTCAGGAAGCTCAGTATTGCTTTCTTTGGACGGTTGAACATTTTCTAATGGTTCATCTTTGATGTCTGTTTCTTTCTTTGGAGGATCATCTTCACGTTTCTTCTCGTGAGTACGTTCATCATCAGCCTCCGCTTCATCATTCTCTTCACCTTCGTCTTTATCTTCTTGTTCATTCTCGTTGCTCACTTCCATCCATTGCTCAAGAATTGCCTGTCTGATCTTCAAGCCATCAGCCAGGTCTTCCTTTGATGGGCCTTGGACCCATAGCCTACCCATTAGGTATGTTTCCTCCAGAAACTCTTCTTCTTCTTCCTCCTCTTCCTCCTCCTCAACTTCTTCATCCTCTTCATCATGAGAACCTTTACCACCAAGATTCGGTAGCCCATTGTTTTCAAACCACCAATATCTATTGAATAGTCTATCTCTGCCAACAAATTTGACTCTTTGAACATCACATTCATTAATCTCCTTTTCTAAAGTTCTTCTTTGAACACGAAGTTCTTCAGCAATCTTCAACTGTGCAGTTCTAGCTGCCAACTTTGTGCTGTATTCCAAATTTGTTTTAGCAATGTTCAGTTCTTCTTCGGTTGGGTCAGTACTTAGACCTACTCTTCTTCTTCTCTTCTTGGAGTCAGTTGATTCAGCATTATAATCTGTATTCGAGGCAACGGTGGTTGCAGAGTTGGCTGTTGATGGTGCATTTCCAGATCCCAGAAGTTCCCTGCACTGTTTATCAATATCCTGAGCTTTTAAGAAGGCAGCTTTATACTCCCTAGCTTTCTCAAATCTTTCTCTTCTTAGACTAGTGGCTTCTTCCATACATTTGTCCAAATGAGCCCTAATAATTGGAGTGTTGACTAATAGGGAGCATAGAATACTCAATGTCTTAATTCTTAGGGTAATAGATAAGTCGTTGAAGTATCTATTCTGGATGTTACCTGGGGAGACGGGTGCGTCTAATGGGGCCAAAGTCTGAAATATTTCAACAATATAACTCTCATACTCTTTTAAGTCTCGAACCTCATCAAGAACACCCATTAGAATGATTTGCCAACCACCATCTTTGAACAATCTCTTCTCCAGTCTCTCTGTCCATGAAGTATTTCTGTAAGTCAAGTAATCGTCAACTCTGTTGCTCTCTTGTTGGAAACTCTCCTCTTCTTCTTCTTCTTTTTCTTTTTCTTCTTCTTCTTCTTCTTCTTCTTCTTCTTCTTCTTCTTCTTCTTCTTCTTCTTCTTCTTCTTCTTCTTCT
>JAKUAB010000102.1:0-10845 GCA_030579075.1 Taiozyma dajiaensis | reverse complement strand
GTCAAACGCGGGATCCGCGCAGCTGTTAGCACTTACATTCGCGGGAGATGGAACGCTTGCGCATGAGTGGCGTAGAAGTGTTATTGCCCATCTTCTATCTATATCGGTCTATGGAAACCCACCAGTGTCTGTTCCAGCAAAGTAACAAACACTATGAAACCATTCTTTGATTTTGGGTCCTGATTTTCCTCTCTAGACTTTTTCGCGGAGACTTTCATTCTGCGAGCTTCCCCATAAATTATCTGAAACTCTGCCATTTTGCTCCTGTCAAATTAATCAGTGACGTCATATTGAAGCGAGAAAGAATTGACTGTAAAATCAACTTAAAAGCCAAAATTAAACTTTATAAATTTGTAAATTTGCTAATTTAATAGGCATTCAAATTGATCCACAATGCAAGATTTCAGTTTCAAGTCTCCAGTAGATGCATACATATTAAATGCAAAGTCCTGAGGGGTTTGTAGCCACAAGCTCACGAACTACCTGTTTTGTGAAAACTTATAAGTAATTAATCAATCAAATACCATATTATTAAGACAATCTCTAAACAATTAAAACCCTTTAACTTAATGAACCAAACCCTTTGATGAAAATATTTCCAAAGAAACCAAGAAAAACACATATCGAACTGAAATTTATTTCAAACCTCCAATAAATTAGTTGAACTAACCTATTTTTTTTACTTATTTTGAGACACACTTCTTCTTGAAGAGCAGTTTGGAAGCGGCTCTTCTTTCTTTTCTTAGACGGCCTTGCATCATCGAATAGGTGGCTCTTTTCACAATGGTTTCCAACAGGTTCTTGCTTAGCTCTGGATACGTTGGGCTAACTTTAGCGTGAAGTTCTTGAAGCAAGTAAGTTCTGTATTTCTCGTTCGTATCACGAATCCATGTCTTGTAACCTAAAGGGAACCCCAACTCTTTGACGAAGATGTTTAGGACGAACTTCTCAACCTTCATTGTTTCCTCAATTGAAGAAGTTTGAAGAATCTCACCTAGTTTTTGTAAGGATAATCTGGAATCCAAGCTCCCTCTTCTTGAACCAGAGACACTTTCATTTTGTGAGCCTGGAGTACTTGAAATAGACATGGAACAAGCTGGTGAATGTTCTGGGCTATGGATTGACGTAGAATACAGGGTGGAAGGGTTATGAGTTGGCGATGGGTTGTCATTGTGTTGATGATAATTTGGAGAATCTCTCAATAATTGGTCAAATTGAAAGTTTGTATCTAGTTGGATCGAACTTTGTGGTGTAACCATGGTGTTCTCTGATTCAGGTTGACTCATAACGTCGTTTTGATAAAAGCTCAGCATGTCTGTAGAAGCCGATGCAGTAGATGGCACACTATAGTCATTTGTGCTAGAAGTGGATGAAATGGATGGGGAGTTAGATATATTTTGATCATACAGATCAGTACCCAAAAAAAGGTCACTAGTGGTGGGTAACCGTGTGGTGGCCCTCATGGTCTCTGATGACTTCATAGTTTTGGATGATGTAAACTCATTAGTTGAGATGGTGTTGGTATCAAGCATGTTGGACATATTATATGTGGAGGAAGATAGCTTCTTCTCTAGATCACTAAAATCGGTGCTAGATAGTTGCATGGAGATATCATCTAGTGTGTATTGGGCAGTGTAAAAGTCATTGTTGATCAGCTGCTGATTGTAGTCTCCAGTGTCAAAATGTTCTGTATCTAGACTCAATATCTCTCCTTCATTTCTGGTGGTACTGAAATCTTCGAAACCAAAGTTAAAGTTGCATGTAATTTCTTGTGTCATAACGTATAAATATTTGATATGATATGTATGTTCAACTGATTTCCATGAGATAACTAGGGTGGACTATATATGACTTTATTGATACTCTCAAGTGCTAAGAGGGAAAAATCTACGGGGATTGGAGACTATATAAAATCTGGCTTATATTGAACTGAATTCGAAAAGTTTTACTGATTGCGTAGATCCTGTCTGGATAATGAATTTAATCACTTTCTTCTATGCAAATGGACGCAACTTAGTTTTAAGCTGTGGACTTTGAGCTTATTTGAAATTTTTTATCCTGAAAGTGCACCAATGTAACCTACGTCCAACTGTCGAAATGGTTACAATATTAAACCTTAGAGCCTCTCCTAATGCATCAAATAACCGAAGGTTGCATTTCATGCGTTGTGGGATTTGAGTGTTGCATATTCTTGCATAACATTGTCCAAAGAACTAATTGGGAAGATAAGTCTTTCTTAGTAATTTTCTATCAATAAGATTACTAACAGTACCAACCTGGAAAATTCATGAGCGTCGACATGCATGCCCCTGCATATGCTCGTTTGAAACTCCCCAGGCAACTTTCCCATATTAATGTTATAATATAATATTATGTATATATGGTATTATACTACAAGAGGGTAAAAACTAGACTTATATATCACATATAACACCATATACAGCCCTTCTGGTATGTCCTGAAAGTCTCTGTTTCCAAGATTTCCACTGTTCACCATAAGGTATGATGAGATTTCGCAGAACAAAATTGGAGGGAAAACTGTCAAGTCCCTGTCTCTCGCTGGATCCTGCCTTTATGTTGGATTGGGGAGTAAAACTAACCTGTCTTGATATTGTATTTATTCAGATCGTCCTTGTTAACGTCCTGTCTCCAAGTGCAGATGTTGCATTTAAGTTGTTTCCCCCAGTATATAGGGACGATTGGGACGAACCAGAAGCTGATGAACTCCTTTTTCTTGACCGGTTCTACACTTGTATTGTGACAGTTAGGGCACAGGAGGTTGTTCGGAGTGCCTTCCAGGTGTGACTCAAAGCTCTTTGTACCAAAAATCAGTGGGATGAAGAACGACATGGGAGTTCTCTTTCTTTGTAGTGTGCTTTCTTTCACCTTACAGCGAGTTAAACAGATAATTGATTATGTGTCAAATTGTCAACTTCTCCAGGTTTCTTTTCGATTCTAATTTTTTTTTCAATATCCTTGAACTCTTGGTTGTTGGGAGCAAGAATTACGAGAATAATTAGTAGCTGGCGCTGAAAAGCGCCGCCAAAAATTTTCGAGTTAGGAAATCATCAAGTTATAAGGGATTTTTAGCTGGCTGTAGGCAACTGTTCTTCATATACGTCGTCGTCGTCCCGATGGTCATGCAATTACCGCCTCTTCTCTATATAATTATATAATAATATATATAAGTTGATGCCAGTAGTACAGTTGAATAACGTCTGGATCAACTGGTGAGAAGGGGGCATTGTACATACGCCAAATTCCAAATTGAGAAATCGACGTCTCTAGTGACATGATGTGCTGTTATATGTCAAAGCTTCTAATATTAATACATGTGTGAGAGTTATTATATCCGCCTGAATCGAAGGTGAACACACTTTAACGCAATCAAATCAACTAGCTGGTGATTGGAATGTAATTGGAAAGAATACTTTGTCGATTCAAAAATTATTGGATTGGCATAAATCTATACCGCTAGTAAGCTGAATGATCGAAAGTCTATAATGAGCTAATTCAGTACAAATCAATTTGAGTACAAGCAAAACAGCAAGTTGAATTCTGCACTAGCATAACTAGTCTTGTTATAATATGGCCTTGATTAGAAATTTAGACTTTACACTCCTAGGGCTGAAATAAATTTTTCACAGACAGTTACATGATTCTTGTAATGAATATTTATTATATATATTATAATACGTCCACTGAATCACCAGAATATATTTATTATACGCAATAGATCAAAGTAATATTATTTATCTTGTCGCTTAAGTGTGCTGATCAAAACTGTCAATCATGAGTAAACGCACATTTATATACTGAACTGAGAGGGATTAATAGTACTAACGTTACGTACACTAACGTACGTAACGTTAGTACTATTAATCCCTTCAAACATGTCATTTTCCTGTAGCTCTATGTCGATCTTCATCTCCATCGAATTAAGCTGTACAGCTGGAATTGAAAAGAAATTAAAATACTAGACATATTGACATGTGTATTCGTATATATTTGAATTATAAGTAAAGACTCAAGAGGTAGAAATTGGCGACGTTGTTACACAGATACCACCCTAGAATTGAGCGAAGATAACTCCTAGTGTAAAGCAGCATGATAGCTGGTGCTCTGATAGTGAGACCGTATAGTATATAATATACTATATATACATTGTGGCCAATTAAATCGAGGAATCTAAGAACGAAACCTCTGAGTGCTGTGACTCAGTAACGTTATTATAATTAGCTTGATCAGCTCGATCCTTGATCCACTAATTCTGATAATTAACGGAAGTTTTATGTTTGTACGCAGGGAACCTGATCATGGAATTAGCTTGAGAGAGTCATTCAAACAGTTATGGTCCCTGTCACCATATCTCACATCGAATTAGTCGTGTGGTGGACATGAAACTCTATGACTTTTTCTTATAACTAGCTGATCTTCTAGAAAGATTTGGTGCCAAGGACAATGCTGAGTCGCCTACAGAAAGTTAGAATGACTTTGCACACTCACACTAGTACAATGGAGTTTTAGCAGCATCGCATCTTTCAATTAGGCCATCTGGCATTCAGCGCAAGCGCTTCAGACCCCAAGACATATTACAGCTGGCAACTTGCTGGCGTCAACTATATTGATCATGAAAGTGTAGACTAGAGAACAGCTGTACAGTGTACAAGACGTAATTGACAAAGGCTCAGAAAGTTATGCAAAGGCCCAAACCTTACTATGATTTCAAGGTCCCAAATTTCTGCAAGTTTATTTTTTATATGTATAGCTGATCTCCCTTCAAAACAGTAATATAATATTATAATATAAATTATATTATATAAAATTTAATATTTTAAAATATTATAATATTTATATATTCACTTATTATTATAATTCCATGCATGCATATAATATATATTGTACGTGTCTGAAACACTAAATAGCACCAAATCTGAAGTGAGGAAGTTGAAGATTCGCCTGAGATTTAGTTCAAGCTCAAGATCTGTCGTCAACTTCAAAGGCAACTAACCTCATTTCTCTGGGGCTGCCCTCCAGAAAATCTTGAGGCTGTAACACCTTGTGAATCAGCTATAGGGCATATATAATATAGCTCATTAATTCGTTGGCCCATTAAGCGCGCACTTACATTGCCATCTACTTCCTCTTATGTCGCTTGTCGCTTGCATACATTACTTGACATATGATCAGGATTGATCAGCCAGCTAGCGAAGGCGCTTCAAAATAAAAAGCCCATGCAGATCCTCTCGGCATTCAAATTTTGCCCTTTTTCAGAATTAGCAAAGAAAAGTGGCGCCCACATCCAGAAGCTCAATCATTCACATATATTGAATACTCAAAGTGTTCCTTAATACTGATAGCCTTTTAGCTCAAGATTTAACTTGCGAGCGCAACTAAAAGTTATCAGGAAGGTGCGGGAATATCTGTGGGGCTTCAGCATATGAGCAGTATAAACCATCTCGGCTAGCATCGCATTAGATATTTAACGTCAAAACACTTGTGATACATTCCATGACACTCATGTATACGTATCTAGCCTTTTAGGCTTCTGCATAAATACAAGTCTAACACGCTGTCAACTATTGTACTTGGTGCCAGTCAGTAGCCACTCCAGACTCCCGAAATCCTCTGAAGCTGTAATTCCCTAATGATCAGGAGTCCTGGTCACATTTATCCCCATGGGATACTATTCGCTAGATCTTCATAAATATAAGAAACAAATTCAGCCAGTTACAACTTGTATACTGGTATGGACAGCCTCCAGGCTAACTGCCCTTCCCGAAGTAGGAATTGGAATACATATATGTTTGCAACTTTAGGGTATCTTGTTTCATGCAGAGATTCGGATCTACTTTACCTTTGACACCTTTGGCTCAAGGAACAACTTTCTACCGCGTAACAGAATATGTCCTCTATAATTCTAGGTCTAATTGTACCTCCAGAATCCAGATACGTGATATCTGGAGAATATTACATGGCCAGGATCCCCATTTGGTGCTTTTAAAGGTGATAGAATGTTACTAGCATCCCTTCTAAAACAGAGGGACCTGCTCCAAGAAATTTCTTGGTGAATGGAGACTTCTCACTTCCTGTGGTAGAGACCCATATTTTCACACTTATAATATTAACAATATATATATATAATTATATCTGAAAGATATTCAAGAGCACCAATATTATTAAAAGATCAATTCGAAAGGTGTATTCAATATCTAGGCTTCGGCAGTACCTGGATTACAGGAATGTACATGATGCATGGTTACTGCTTAAAATTGCATAGACTATAAAAATTTTCCAAAACAATTATAATTCGCACTTTGACGTCCACCGCTCATGCACCTCTAGTCCCACAGTGGTCAAGACTCAACTCTCTTTCACTAGTGGTAAATTGTAATTACCCCCTCAACTTCCACTGCACTTCATTCTTTAGAGATCGATCCCATTTTGTTAAGTAATATAGGATAAGTCTCTGAGCTTCTCAGCCGGTTACAACCTTCATTGTTTTGTGTCTTGCAGCGGTCTTTCAGATCAAATTGACAGATAAACTTGAGTATATAGTTATATATATTAGCGACTCTAGGTTCACCAAGTATACAGAATCGTAATAGAGCTTATGAATTATTATAATAGAACCAAAGTTTATGGCTCAAAAAAAAAACTGAAATTCATGTGGTTTTTCACAACCCCCATGCATGCTAATATTCACTTGCCTAGATTTAGGTCCTCAAGGAGCCTCTAGACTGAAACTCTTCTACCGAGGCATCGCACAACCAAATGTGTTCTACAGCCTTATCAATATATATAGAGGGATACACAAATCGAGTTGGCGCCAATCAGCAAGGAATCTGTTCGTAACATTCACGCAGGGATTGAATGGAAGTGAGCCAATATATCATATTATGATTAAATAATTATCATGGTAAACATTAAAATGAATGGAAATTAATATATAGCTGCTTTATTATAAATGAAAATGCATGCGCAGCGAGAAATTAGCTCACCATATATATTTAATTATTAATATATATTGAGGATCATATATTATTGACAAATATCATAATATCGAGTCATTGTTCTTATCTCTAGCTCAGTTAATATTTATATTATAACTGGTCATTTAATTACATTTTTCTGGCTGTTTATTCAAGAGGCAAGTTTTGGGGTGATAAGCTTTGTTGTTCTCTGTAGATTTGAGATGCTCTATATTAGCCTGCACATGGATTCCTAAACCGGCTTGGATAGGTCTTGTGGCTTCTAATGAGTCTGGTGGCATCGATTTTCGATCCACTCAGTGGAGTTTAGGCCAAAATAGTCATAGTGAAGAACTGAATATCTATAATCATAATATTGTAATAGACGTATAAGTGGTGATCACTCATAACGTCCTTACTGGTTAATTAGGTGCTCATATTGTTTACTATTTTTACTGATCTGCTAGAAGATTCCATTAGGAACCTGCTCTCTAAATAGAAGCTAGTCAATTACCATATGAGGAACCAAAGCTTCCAGATTTGTCTCCTTCATGATCTACATGATATATATATATATATTATATTATTATTATTTCAATAGCGCCTCGCGCTACTTATTCACCAAAATATATATAATACAATTATTAACACTAGTATATTTATAAATTATATATATTAATATATATTATTAATAGGACAACGACGTAATTAATTATTAATATAAGCAGCTATCGTCGAACGTTTACAATAATTGTATATTATCAAATAATTATTATATACTAGCTCCTGACAAGCTAATTATAAATTACTCGCACAGCTATAAATATTGTTATTATTAATATATAATTATACAATATAATGTATATATATATATATGTAATTAAATATTAGACGTAATTATTATTATAATATTATAACTTGTATATATATATGAATAAATTTATATATTTTATAAATATAATAATTATCAGCTACGTCCAAATTAATAATAATATTTATATTATAATTATATAGAATATTAATAATTATATAACAAATATATTTTGCATATTATATTATTATTATATATATATATATTATATCATGAACGCAACTATCATCACAATATATAATATATATATATAATTAATTTTTTTTTTACAATTGCAGTACTGCGGTTTCGGAAATTCCATAGGTGATCAGCCGCCGTTTTAATTTGTTTATATATATATTAATATAAACTTTGGAATTGAATAATTTAAGGCTTAAAAATCATGATCGGCTATATATATTATAATTATACAACTTAACCTAGCTAGTCGATCTAGAGACGTCATAATTGTTGGTACTTCTAAACAAATTAATCCTTAAAAACGACTTTGAACAATTTATACATGTCATTTAATCAATAGAAGTTAAGTGTCAAGCTAGTTTACCAATATAAAATAATTAGAAAATCAAGATTTTTATAAATTTTCTCTATCCTCAGTGGCGACATGTTGAAGCTTGTCAAATCTCTCTAATTTCCCAATTTTCAACGATTTTTTTAAAACTGCATATTAATTAGTAGTGACGGGTATTTCTTTATTACATGGTAAGGTCAGGAAATGGTTGTTTCAAAGTTACAAAAGACTGTTAGTAAGTGTTAGTCATTGCCATAGACTGTCACATGCAGTTTATATTAATAAAGACACATGTACCGCAACACTTACTGAAAATAACATGCCTTGTGAATCAAGCCAATTTATATTGAGCTGAGCAATTTGCAAGCGCCCAATACTTTTTTGAGATTAAATTTCGAAAGGCCACTACAGCAGCTTGACCCCTCAAGTGCGTGTAAAGTATGTGTCATAATTGGAATCTGTGCTAACCCTTATATCATATAACCCATGTGAGGTGTGAGACCTAGGAGTCAATAAGGGCTAAGTTCCTGAGAGGTAGACATGAGTGTGCCATATTACTGGAGCTAACGTGGTGTAAACTTAAAAAGGTGGGTTTTTGTGCCAGGGACGTAGCCTAGCTTCGGCTCAACTGTTGAATTGAAAATGTCAAATTTTATAATGAATAGATGGGAAAACTCCCCGCTATAACCAATTTCTAGAGGAAAATGTTTTCAGAATAGTTTGGGTTTCCAAGCACAACTAAATTAGTTAAGCTATGAGTCATGACTCCGTACTATTCCATGAAGTAACACGTTCACAACGTTTCCCACAAAAACGCAGGTGGGCAAAAACAAAGATTTTGAAAATCTGCCCCATTCCTTTGACAAAGAAGTCAGACCTACTCAACTCTTTCTATTTATATCATTAAATTCATTAAACTATTGACGATACTTTTGCAAACAACAACAACCACACCCAGAAGGACACTCATCCGAGATCTTAAACCAGTCACTAGCACAATCAGCATGCAAGACATGTTCACATTCGTAACACGCAAATAATCTTCTCTTAACTTTCAACCCACAGTAGGAGCAGTCCTTATCGGCCTTAACTCTCCATTTAACTCTGCCTGCATGATCATTGTCTTTCAAGATAACCCTTTGATGATTGAACTTTAGGATTTCAGCTCTTCTTAGTGTTAGACCCCAGTTGTAAAGGATACTGGCATACTCATCTCTGTACTTATTGTACAAGTCTGCCATCTCGTCATCTAACAGAGTGAATGAGAACACATGCTCCTTGAAACCAAGGTCAGTTTCATTCATCATCTCAATCTTCACTTCCACAGGTCTTTCCAATTCTTTGTTCACGAAACTTGAACTTCTGGAGAATGGTAGTCTATAAGAGTCAGAGTATTTGTCATTATGGGAAGAGCTCACTGATTGTGCTCTTGCCATTGGATCTCTTTGAACTATCACTGCTTCATGTGTCAGATCAGCATAATGGAAGACTTTCCTTGGACCTTCGATAACACAACTCATCATCGCCAGCATCTGAACATTACTCACCTTCTCATAGTAGTTCATAATCTCTTTGATGAACCAAGTACGACCAAAAGGGTGAGCTCCCCAGTAGAATTGGTCGCTAAAGATGGATGACAGAATTCTCCAGGAGTCTGCCAGATCAACATAACCATACTTGGAGCAGATTTCAGCATTATGAAGTGCTAATTCTTCTTTTGAACCACCAACAACTTTGTATTCTTCAGCAAGCTCCATTTTGGATGGGACTAAGTGTCTCATGTCGAAGATTGCAACCACATTCTTGTTCACCGTATTCGTTGTGTTATTGGACTTCTCAGTTGGGACAGATTTCTTACTCGAGTAGTTCTGAATTCTAAAGACTCCAGGTATTTTGCTTCTATTCGTTATATCTTTGCTCAAAATGTCATTCCATTCATCAGACAAGTTATCATCACTGTCCTCGTCATTATTGTCACTCTCATCAAACAAGACTTGGTTACTAAACCCTCTTTCATCTAGTTTGATCACCCTTTGAGTTTTTGTTTCAATTTTTGGGATGAAGAAGCACACTAATTGACCAGTCTTCGTCCAACTAGCGCCACAACCCTTAGGAATCGGTGTACTATCGAATGCTTGTTCTGTAGATGCTTGAGAAACAGTTAATGGAATAATCTCATCGTCAGCTTCATCATCACTGACATCACTCTCACCTGTGACATTTGTAGAGTTCAAGGAAGAAATGTCATCATATGTACCCAACTGATAATCTTGTTCACGATCCGAGTTTTCCAAATTGGTCAAATCAATTTTTTCACCCATCAGGAATCTTAAACAGGCTTCCAGTGAGTACTTAGAGACATTTGCATAAGTTTTTACGATGTTCTGTAAGTTTCCCAAAATCTCTTGTCTCTTCTCAGCATCCAAATCTCTGTTTTCTTCTATTCTGAAAGTTGGTGAGCTATCTGGATAACCATTTGGAACTTTGATCTC
>JAKUAB010000101.1:0-10873 GCA_030579075.1 Taiozyma dajiaensis | reverse complement strand
TGTTGACGTTATGTACAACACTATACAGATATAAAGTACTGGTATTTAATGAATAATGATTTGAAATGTGCTCTTCGACTAGCCTTGTAGTTGAAAATTTTCAGACAAACTCTTCCAGTTTAATCTCTTGCTCATCTTCTCTAAGTTCTTCGTTCGTCTTCACTTTATAACTCAAGATCAATGCAGGAATTGTTGCTAAACCCCCAAACCTAAAAACCCAGCCAAGACTTCCGTCGAGTTGAGAACCATCATTGTCCGCATTTGAAAGATATCTGAACAAAACACTACTTAACAAGGAACTGATAACCTGTGGGGCAGCAACAAAGAAATTATGGAGACCCAATATTATCCCTGATTCATGCTCATAGGCTTCATATTTGTCAACAGCAGCATGGTTTAATCCAAGAGGGTTTGTAGCTCTTCTTCTTTGTATTCCAGCCTTTACCTCCTTGATCCTAGATATCTCCTCTGATATTAAAACAAATGGTGACCATAGAGCGTTACCCCAAGTAATCCCCAGGACTGCAAACAAAAAAATTGCTGCATTAGAAGAACGAATAAAGAAGGTTGAGAACATGCAAACCATAAAAAGAATGTGTGATAGGTACCAAGAGTTTCTGACCGTTAACCACCAGAAAAACCTCAGTCTACACTTTTCAATCAATCTACCAATGAATTTTGAAGCCAGAAAGTTTGGTTCTTCTGGTTTGGTCTCATTATTAAATGGCTGAACCAATAAGGGCAAAAAAAGATCCACCAGAAACGAAGTCACAGAGTTTAGTAATAACGCAGTGGCACCTCTTCTAGTAGCAGCATCTTGTAAAGCCAATGATTCACTGGGAGTCAATGGTGGTGAATTTGGATCACGATGTTGGAAGAACTCATATTTGTATATTTCCCCAACAAAGGTGGTTGTGTAGAACAGCATTGGAAAATATCCAATCCAAGCGAAGAATTCCGCCAGACATACTAGTTTTGTTTGAGGAGAAAGCCTTGTCATGCTATGCCGTGTTTGTTTGAACAATGATTCCATTATGCCCCAGGCACCAGTAGGATTCTCCAATCCTAACTGGCGCAACCTCTTTGCGCTTCTCTTTCTTTCAGCTTTTATAACCACATCAGTAGTAGGGTCCCTTTCTTCGATGCGTAATAACGAGAGGGCACAAACTGATATAAGTACCATACTAGCAATTGCAGCCAAAATTTTAAACTGTGAAGCCCCTAGAAACGGCAAAACTTTTGTCAGATTGATTGAGCCTAGAAAGTAACCAATGATGTTGAACCCACCAATCAATACAGCAGCCATCCCATTCGCCAGCTGTTGCTGGTTTGAAGAAACATTATCCACAATATATGCCCTCGAAGCAGCCTGAATACCACTGATCGAAAAATCCAACATGTAAACTCCCATGGCAGCAAATGGTCTTGTAGTTCTCTTGATGATATCCATATTGGTCCCCTTTGCATAGAAGATTGAAACCAAATCGACAGAATAGCTCAAGTAAAACAATGAACAACATGTTGCTACACAACCACCGATGATGAATGGCTTCCTTCTACCGGATCTGTTTGTTGAATTGTCACTAAGGATACCTATTATTGGTTGACCTAAGGAGCCACTCAAGGGGCCAGCGATCCATATGAGTGCCAATGCATCCTTCGGAATGCCTAATGACAACAAGAAAGGTGTCCCTTCAGAAAATTCAGTGCACCAGGACAGCTGAAGGCCCCCAATTATAATGGCAAGAATGAAAATGTATGACAGAGTTCTGTGAGGATTAATGGAGTTTGAAATTTCTGTAAGCGACAAGACACTACTCGTTGATGACGCTGATCTGGACTGCGTGGAGGCCTCTGTATGATCTTGCTGACCTTCTGGGCTTTCTGAAAGCAAGCTATGCTGTTCCTCTTCTCGACTCATCTTGCAGAACTTTTTTGTTTCAAGGTGCTGGTGTTTTTCGAGCCATCTTTTCTTGCCATAACAGCTTTTACCCCATTTTCCCTGGCATCTACAACACATTCGCGATATCAACACACGGTATTGTTGCATATTTTTATTTTAACTGACGCGTTTGTTAACGAATTCTAAACCACCAGGGACAGTCAAAGAGTACTCTTTCCAAAATTCTTGTTTTATGAAACGTAAATTTGACGCAGAAGGTTTTGATGGCACTGAGGATGGCCTTCTGCCCGGAAAAATGCATCAGGAGAAGATGATAACCACTGAAGCACACCGTAAGTACTCATACATTTGAAAGGCTCAAATATCTATTAACAAAGACACCAAAGAGAGAACAGTGAAACTACTTATGAACGCTTCCATTGAAATGAAGAGCTTTCCAAAGGTTGGCACTGGCGAAGTGAGGGAAGAGGCCCACCAAGTCAGACAGATATATCAAAAACCTTTCTGGCCATCTTTGAACAATGGAAGATCCATATAATGAAATGGGAATTATCTTTTCAATCTCAAAGTCCATTATGTTATGTCAAAGGTTTCTATCTACATTGAAAAAAGACAGATAAAAGGACACATATGCTTGGAATTTGTTCAACGACTCTCAATTAACCCATATTAAGAATTTTACGTTCAAGAGAATCGCGCGAAGGCCTAGAAGATCTTGAAGGTCATACCAGAGCTTTCCCAAGTCCTCTGGACTTGCTGACTTACCGATTGATCTTTTATAAAGGAATATGGCTTCACGAAATTGGTCTCATAGAAGATATACTCACATGGTTCATTCCGAGAAGGGGGAATCTCCCCAACTCCTGAGCGAAACTCCTGAGTTTCTATACAATTGCCGATACATACTATAACCTTCTGGTGGTCTAATTTTTGAAAATTTAGATAGTGAATATAGTCAACTGCCTCTGTTAACATGATATAGTGAAGTGGCCTTTTTAATTGTTCTCTCGCTTCAAGCTTCCCTTCGTCGAAAACATCTCGGAAAAAGTTTCACTTTGGGGGAAAGTTCAAGTACAAGCGAGTGTATGGTAAGCGGAGATAATATAAGCGGGACTTCCAAGAGAGACAGAAACCCTATAAAAACTGTCCATGACCTTTATTTTATTTAAATTTGTCTTAACAATAACCAAAGATAGACTTCAAGATGTTAAGAAGAGGATCCACTACAGCTTTTAAAGTCAGTGCAAAAGCGGTTTCGTTCAGATCATTAAGACTGACCCCACTATCCCTCAGAAATGTCAGACTCTCTCAAAATAGATCTGTTGCTCAACTAGCAATTCCAGATATCCCAGCTATCAAAAATGAGCCTGTCAAAGCATTTGCCAAATCAGATACCATCGATTGGGATCTACTCAGAGCATCTTTGCTCAAATTCTCTGACTCAAGTCTAGATATTCCTCTGGTCATCAACGGTGAAAGGATATATGCAAAAAGTTCAGAAAGATCAATTGAAGAGCAAATCAATCCAGCCAAAATTTCACAAAAACTCGCTTTTGTCACACAGGCCACGGAAGAAGATATCAAAGCTGCTGTTAAGGCCTCCAAATCAGCCAAGAAAGACTGGCTAAACACTCCTTTTGTTGATAGAGCTGCCATCTTTTTGAAGGCCGCCGATTTGATCAGTACCAAATACCGTTATGACATGCTAGCTGCCACAATTTTGGGTCAAGGTAAGAATGTCTATCAAGCTGAAATTGATGCTGTTGCAGAGTTGATTGATTTTTTCAAGTTCAACGTCAAATATGCTCAAGAATTATACAATTCTCAACCTACTGAAACTAGTCCAGGTGTGTGGAACAGAGCTGAATACAGACCACTTGAAGGATTTGTTTATGCTGTGACCCCATTCAACTTCACTGCCATAGCTGCCAACTTAGTCGGTGCTCCAGCCTTAATGGGTAATACAGTCGTCTGGAAGCCATCCAAAACTGCAGCTTTATCTAACTACTTGCTTTACACCATCCTAGAGGAAGCTGGTTTACCTAAAGGTGTTATTAACTTTGTTCCTGGTGAACCAAATAAAGTTACTAATACCGTTCTAAATGACCCTGAGTTTTCAGCTCTTCATTTTACAGGCTCTACGAGAGTTTTCAAGAACTTGTACAAGAAGATTTCAGATAACGTTGCCCTTGATAAATATAGAGATTTCCCAAGAATTGTTGGTGAAACTGGTGGTAAGAATTTCCACGTTATTCATGGATCTGCTTCGTCCTCCCATGCTGCTCTATCTACCGTTCGTGGCGCTTTCGAGTTCCAAGGCCAAAAATGCTCGGCTACTTCCAGAATCTATGTTGCTCAGTCTATTTGGGAAGATTTCAAAACTACCCTTGTGGAAGCTCTTTCAACTATCCAGCCTATGAATACCTCGTCCCATGAAGGTTTGAATGGCTTCGCTGGCCCTGTCATCCATGAAGAAAGTTTTAATAAAATTACTTCTGCTATTGAACAGGCCAAAACAGATCCAGAACTCACAATCGTTGCCGGTGGTAGATATGACAAGACGAACGGTTTCTTTATTGAGCCTACAGTGGTTCATACTACAAATGCAGATCATCCATTCTTGAAAACTGAATTCTTCGGGCCACTATTAACAGCTTATGTCTATGAGGATGCTGCATATAAAAGCATTTTGGAGAAAGTTGACACTACCAATGGCTATGGTTTGACAGGTTCAATTTTTGCCAGGGATCGTGGTGCCATCAGACTTGCTGAGGAGAAGCTGCGCTACTCTGCCGGTAACTTCTACATAAACGATAAGTCTACTGGTGCTGTTGTTGGTCAACAATGGTTTGGTGGTGCTAGAGCTTCAGGTACTAATGATAAAGCTGGTTCTGGTAACATCTTATCCAGATTTGTTTCTGTCAGAAGCATCAAGGAAAATTTCTATGAGATATCTGATTTCAAATACCCAAGTAATTACTAAAGATGCTTATTCGCCTATTTATATACTTCATTGCATGTCTTTTATTTAAAACTAGCCGTATAATTCCAGTTAACTGTACTAGCTTTCCTAAATTTCCAAGCTTAAGAAGATACTTCGTGAATCGTGATTCGTCATTTTATGCTTCAAGAATAGAAAATGTTCCCAAAAAGTCTTTTTGAACTTCCTCTACAAGGACATAATTAGGATAAAAATATTCTTTTCTCGCTGTTGTATGATCATCTCGGCTGGTTTTGAATCTTTTTTTCAGTGCAAATATATACCAAAATAGAGAAACCCAAAACTTGTTCGAAATCTTGCAAACTTACAGCTCACTTCAAGGAGCATTTTCGGCCACTTTACAAGATTGGGGCCAACCATTATACTAAAACGCTTAAAGAAAAGATCCGAAGAATGATGTTCAGTGAGAGAAAGAAGGAAGAGAGAAAAGGATAGAGAGCACAAAGCAAAAAGAAGAGATAAAAACTGATATAATCCTAAATCAGACAGACTATTCTGTATTTGTTAAATGTTTAGCTTGATTATGGTCATTGTTGTTAAATATCAATCAGTTTTAACGCTTCCACGTTGTTATAAACTTATATAATTTTTTTTTTTCTCTTGCTCTCTATAGACTATAAAATCTCGTGAATAAACAGTTAAAATTGCCGCTTTCTTATAGTTAAGTATAAATCATCATAAGGTGCTCATCTTTTCAATACTCTATTACAGTTCTTTCTCTTTTTAATTCAAAGCTCTTTAAGATTTTAATTTTGAACAAAACACTATTATTATTGTAGCCCCATATTACATATACACAGGACAGGGTCTTTTTTGCTGCAAGATTTCAATTCCTTCAACTTTTGCCTTTCTGTTTCTTTGATTGTTTCATTTTTTGGGTTCATGACTGGAATTTTACTAGAACATTTAGATACTCTCTGCATATCCGATAACAGGAACAGTAACAGATCTTTTCTAAAAGTATGATATTATAATAGTAGTGTCAGCTCCAATCACAAACTATTTTTGTTTCCTCAGTTCTGTAAAGATTCTATGGTAAAAAGTGGGCTCTGCTATTTGATGGAGGGACTTTCTCCAACAAACACGGTGCAATTTTATCCATTCATATTTCTCATGACTGCTAATTACTTCAATTTCCTGAACGTTCTTTGAATGCTAAACTTTTCCTTTATAGAGCTACATACAACAATATTATATGATATATCTGAGGAATAAGACGTGTTTATTCTGTTTCCTGTTTCTATGGTATTGAAGGGTCTGCTACATGAAAACAATTCTCTAAAAGTGGTATTTGTTGTAAATAAATTATGAATCAATTTGGTAACTCCAGTATAATTCACCAGACATATTTTATCTTAGTAACTTATTAAATTTCATTTTCATATACAATCAGTGAGAATCATTTCCTTTTATACACTCCACGGTGATCTTGCATAAGTATGACAAGCATGCCATTTCTTCATTCTTTTGGACCATTAAAAAGAGCGAAACTCTTCACATATTTTGCAACAATTCATGTCCGTGATCCTGCTGAATTTGGTCAAAAACTCTTCACCACAGTGGCTTTAATATCTTGGAAATAAGTAACTAACCTACAGCTTTCTACCCCTATATCCTAACTCCCTTCCAAATCTGGAGGTTCAGAGGTTCGACTCCCTTGAAAATCAGATTTATTATTGACCAAAGCCTTAGTCAACAAAACATCCTTTTAAATTCTAGTTTCATATTTAAAAGACTCTCTCTTGGATTTTCAGTGGCCTCTAGTGAACATTGATATAGTCTAATCTCTCTTGGTTTCAGATGATAAACTGCATGCCTTGCAAACTTCACGACTCCTTGTCTATCGCAGTCTAGCACCAACTCGTTCACTTTTCACTGGATTAATTGAGTAACAATATATCAGCATCAGTCATTTCAGGGACTCAGGTATGATATGATGTCTGATAGGTGGCCCATTGTTGCTTGTAACTTTGCCCCCCATGAGATAGCATAATTCGTAAAACTATTGATAAACCCTGTCGCAGGTCTTCTGGCTACAGGATTTTGGTATCACAAGGTAAGTTCATGCGCTTGATTACAATTTTTTTATCGATGTTTCAAAATACCAACCATATAACAATATAACGATATATCCAATCTGAGGACGTTTCCAAAAAAAATCAATGTTTCAACAATAATGCCGGTTAATAGTCCTATCAGCCAATGCAGATCCAGTGATCAACAGAACCCCTTTCAAAGATCTCTTTGGCATCACCCAATAAATCATAGGAAATTACTGATATGTGCCTAATATAATGATATAGTAATTATATAGTATCTCCAGGATATGAGAATCCCTAGAGACATAAAATCGAGGTCTACTATTGTGAATTATCAATCAATTTAGGCACTTTCGCGTGAAGATCAGCACACACAATTTCTATTCTTCTTCGATCACCTCTTAACTTTCATATGAAAGCAGAGTCACCGTATAACTTTGATAGGGTTAAAAAGCTCTTTCACCCTAAATTTTAATTGATCAGCGTCTTTTGGTTGGACCACGAACGAAGAAGAAGTGTCACTAGCGCTCCAAGTGACTTGAATGCGACTATCAGAAATATGACAAATGGCAAGACCTAAGGTCAATCAATGGGAGGCAGTAACAACTGAACCGACGTAAAGTCATTGCACTACTGGACAATTGACAGATTGTCAACACTGGAATTTTTAGAAGGTTAGAGGATAGAAGAACTTGATGAATTCTATATAATGAACCATTGGACCAACCATAGGCTCACCGCGCTCTTTCAGAAACACTGAATTTGTTGTATTAAAGTGAGTATTAGAAATATTGTTTTGTTGTCGGAATTAAGATGTTAAATCCGAATGTTTGAGAGCTTCCCCAATTACCATGGTAGAGCTATTCTTGTCTTGAAAGATAAAAGAGCTCATTGAATGACCAGCTGAATGACCTGAAAGTGTACATTGGTCACACATATTGAAAGGGCATTGCCACCTTATAAAAGTATAAAAGGAGCAATGATCTTTGGTTTGTTTAAGATAGTGTATACTTTATATAAGTAACTAAGAATATAAATTATGTCTGCTGATATTGACGCTGAAGCGTCTAAATTGATTGATAATTTACAACAGGTTATGAGCCGTACCCAGACCAAGGTCTGGGTTGGTCCCAAGTTGTCTTCAAATGTTGATTACTTTAGGTGGTACCAGCAAATGTTGTTCAAACTCAGAAATATTGGATATGGTTTGGATCACTACTGTGAGAATGGTACTACAGGTTTTGAAGATCGTGCTAGTGTTGCAATTGTGAACAGGTTGAAGTATATCTATGATACTCTTATTGACTTATTTTTGCGCTCAAGCGTCTCCGAAACACTTTGTGAACGGTTAATGGCACGTCAATTACGTGGTTACTCTAGTATTGAGTATGTGAAATATCATTATGGTGCTACTTCCATGACAGCCGCTGTCGGTCTATTTAGATCTATCATGACCCCATCCTCAGGTTCTTATGCTACCTTGAATAAGTTGTTTGATACTGTTGACTTGAATAAGTTGTTTGATACTGTTGAAACTTTGACCATTACCCCAGGACAAATGAAGGCTTGTCAATATCTAGCTTACTGGTCCCTCCACAATCGCTCCATTGAA
The DNA here is from genome assembly GCA_030579075.1 of Taiozyma dajiaensis. Lineage (NCBI taxonomy): Eukaryota > Fungi > Ascomycota > Saccharomycetes > Phaffomycetales > Wickerhamomycetaceae > Taiozyma > Taiozyma dajiaensis. Next base: position 2,318 of record JAKUAB010000101.1, on the reverse strand, counting down.
AGAGGTATTGAGAAAGTCTTTGCTGACTATCACCAAACATTTGGTACTGGATTTAATGATTTTACTGCTGACAATCTGATTGATATTACCTCCAAATTGTTCCCGATTGAATCTTCTAGTGTTGCCTTGACTGACTCAACTTTTGCTGCTTATGAGACGAAACAAACTGGTGAATTGAAATGTTTTAACTGCGGTGCTAAGGGTCATACTTACCGTAAATGCCCACAACCATTGTCTGACATCATTAAGCAAAAGATTGCTGATATCAGATCTGGAAAAGTTAAGAAAGATTCCGCTTGGTTTGGTTTTCTTGGCTCCAACACTGCAAAGACTGGTGATTGTGTTTTCCTTGACAGTGGATGTTCCAAACATGTGTTCCGGTCCAAAGAATGGTTTACCAAACTTGATGTAGTCACTAACCACTCTATTGTTGGGATTCATGGTGAAGAAATTCCGGTGCTAGGTGTTGGTACTGTTGTCCTAACCTATGCCAACGGGTCAAAATTGAGCTTAAATGAAGTTAATTATGTTCCTACAGCTGCTGCCAATCTTGTGAGTGTTAGTTGTGCTACCAATGCTGGTTCCCAGTTGCTGTTCAAACGTGATACTGTTGTTGATATGACTACAAAATCGGTCATTGGTGTTAGAAGCCATGGGTCGTTATCTGCCTTAAAGCTTGCCTCTCATGTTCCATCCCCATTTGATACTTATGGTTTCCTTGCTGGTACTCCAAATCCCACTGTGGGCTTATGGCACCAACGCTTAGGCCATCCTGGCGTGACCGCTCTGAATGCAATGAAACATCAAGGTCTTGAAGTCTGAAACCGCTGAGAAAGATTGTGAAGACTGTTTGAAAGGTAAAGGTGTTCTTAAAAAGCCTAAAGCGTCAAACTTTGTTGCTAAACGTCCGTTGGAACTTATTCATAGCGCTGTCAGTGGTCCTTTTGTCTATCCAGGACTTAATGGTGAAAGATACTTCTTGACAATTGTTGATTCTTTCTCAAATTATGTTCATGTGGACGTATTGAAGTCCAAAGGTGATGCTGCTGACTCTCTCATTAAGTTTATCACCAAGCAAGAACGTTCCTTTGCTGCTCAGGGTTTGAATTATGTTGTTGGGGCTGTTAGAACTGACCATGGTGGTGAATTTGTTAACCATACCTTACATAACTGGTCTTAAGAGAAAGGTATTCATCATCAATTGAGAGTTCCTCATCAAAGTTTTAGAAATGGAAAAGCTGAAAGATTTCATAGAACCTTACAAACCCATGCAAGAACGATGCTGATTGCTTCAAACATGCCTGAGTCGTTCTGGACAGAAGCTGTGTTATGTGCTGCATATCTGATTAATCGTACTCTTACCAGAGTTCGTTCTAAGACTCCATTTGAGCTGTTTGTTGGTGCTACACCTGCTTTTGAGCATCTTAGAGTGTTTGGCTGTGTTGGCTATGCTACTATCCCATCTGCTGTTAGACAAGGGAAGTTAAATGACTCGGCCAAGAGAGTTGCCATGCTTGGTTACAATCGAGAAAATAAAGCATACTGACTCTACGATGCTGATAATTGTTCTGTCGTTGTCTCCTCAAATGTACAATTCATTGAAGAAGAGTATTATTTTGGTAGCAAAGCTTCCACTGCCCCTGAACCTATTTTGTCTGGTGGATTTAATGGAGGTTTACCTGCTGGTGGTCTGTTGTATGTTGTCAGTTAGTTTATACGCTTCCGCGTTATAATCACTTGACATTATTTGTATTACTTAGTTGCTTATATAAAGTATAAACTATCTTAAACAAAACAAGAGATCATTGCTCCTTTTATACTTTTCTAAGGTGGCACTTTCAGATCATTCAATGAGCTAATTTGTTATTTTCTGTCAATGAGCTAATAGAGTTATTTTCTGTCAGTACAAAAATAGCTCTACCAGAATAATTGGGGAAGTTCTCAAACATTCGGATTTAACATCTTAATTCCGACAACAAAACAATCTTTCTAATACTCACTTTAATACAAAATGGTCTATCTGCTCCTATTCCCACTAGAGATGATGTTGATTTTGTTCCTGATCAAGATGAGCTGTTTCCTGCTAATGAAAATGTTTCCGCCGCCAAAGATGTTGCGCCTACCGAATCTGATTTTACTGTTGTTTAGAGAGGTTCTAAGCGCTCTGGTCGGTCGGCTTCTACTGAATCATCCTCCTCTGTTTCTTCCAATGAGCTATTCAATCCATATGGTCCTTTGAGTATTGAAGAAATGATGCAGAACTTGGTCTTTATACAAAAACCAATGGTGGAAATAGTTGTTTATTGGGTCTTTATGTT
>JAKUAB010000100.1:0-11200 GCA_030579075.1 Taiozyma dajiaensis | reverse complement strand
CTCAACAAGGCCTCTGTTCCTAGGCTGTTACCACCATTACATGATCGAATAGGATCTTTGTCATAGGAACCTTGGAATAGCTGAAAAGCTGCAAAGATGAAACTTATCCAACTAACTATCATATTTGTGGGCTACTAAGGTTATACGTTAGTATGTGAAATACCCATGAGTTGAAATCAGAGTTGCGAAGCTCCCAATTTGGTGAGAGAAAACGATGTCAAAGAGGGAATGTGCCATATATTTACAGGTATGGATATCCATTAAATAGAGGGGGTGGCGGGAAAGAGTTTCCTTTCTTCAATTACAGTCGTTGATAGATACCAGTGCTCTGGACCATCGTAGTGTCCTATTCATTATGTAGACTATTAAGTGATTATGTAATCATAATCTGATTTCTGAAAAGGCGATGGGAAGAAGAAGAAGAAGTCAAGTTAGAAGTCGATCTGTAAACATCAATTACATACGGAGGTAACGATATTCATGACCAAATTTTATGCTGAATCGCTTCCCAGAATTTCCAGCGTCTCAGTATTTATCGAAGATGAAGATTTAAACCTCAAAGATATCACTCAAGTTGACCAGAAACTGCTAAAAATCACCCTAGCAAACGAATCACCTTTGTTCATCCCATTGCCCAGCCCCGTACCACAGTTGCCCCATATTCAACAATGCTGTTCAATCAGAAATAACACAGTGAACATAAGGCTGCCCTCTACTCACCAGGTTGCTGATAGAAGTACGAATTCCTTGATGAAATTCGGAACAGCTTACAAGTGGGATTCAAAGTATTTGAAGAAGGAACCTTTCCACTTCAAATGCCAATGTGGCGTGGAGAGACTCAATTCAGCTGATATTAGACAGATCAACGAAATGCCCTCTGAACTGTGGGCTGAGATGATGGACTTTTGGCATTGTCATAAACCGAATGACGAGAGGATGTACTCTGAACGTTTTAATTACTTGAAGCCACTTTCCTCTGCCATGATCACTGGTGCTTATTACATAGCATTCAATATAGAAGATGGTGTTGTAAAGAACGTGGTCGATAAGGATGGTATCTTGTACTGTGATGGGTGCAGTGAAGCTGTGGGTGAATTTGACAAGTCTTCACAATTGGAAAAGATCTTCAAATGGACAATGATTCTACAAAGAGGCGACAAGGAAGAGAATTTCGAGCCATACTATTTCATTTACAGCAGCTTGCTTGATAATGTGAATAGAAATGCAACAAGAGTTGTTGAGTACATGAACAAAGAGTACTCCTTGAGACTTCTTATTTGGGTTTTCAACGTGGGCATCGATTATAGAGTTCAAGGGTCTTCCGGTACGAATGCACTGAAAGTGTACTACACAACATCCGAGGCTAGTATAGAAAAAGAGCGCAAAGACCGTGGAGAGATCGAACAAGTGGTTGTCCCAGTAGTGGTAATCAAGAATACAATCCAGCACTTGGAATCAATCACAGACAAGCTTCCTTCCTCCTTACAAAAGATGGGAGATCGCTGGTCAATGGGGATTATCAATGGCGAACAATAGACCCTCATAATTATTCAGTGGTATGACAATGTAAGCTCTCTCAAATGCTCGCATAGTCCCTGCTTTTCGATTCTTTGACTCGTTCGAGTTGACACGTGCTGGATTAATGAGCATTGATCTCTGGCTATCGCCGCAGCGGTTGTTGCATAGTATGATGGAAACACTATAAGAAAATGAGCTGGAATGCCAGATCTATTGTACTTGAATCCAGGCGGGAGAGCACAACAATCAACTTATAAGTGGCAAATAACAAGGCCGTAAATAGTGCAAAAAATGGCAGGCCATTGGACACATACTGTTTGTAGCCATAGCTACGAAATGGCAGATTTTCGGTCAAATAATAAGGTTTCAGATCGAGATGAGATGCAGATGGGCTCTTGCGCATAAAGAGCGATAATTTCCCGGAAAGTGGCGAATTCCAGGGTTTCACTTTACTTGTTGGGTCCTTCAGTAGCCTCTGATTTGCATGATATGCACGCTTTTCAAGCTGCATTCCCTGATATCCCGCTAAACGATCAAGGGAAGCAAGCCCTGTCGGTCAATTGAGCACGTTCTCGACTTTCTCTTCTCTTTTAGCGCTATACCCATAGAATGTATAAAAGCCGTTGTGGAACCAGTGTGTTGTTACAGGAAATGAGACGAGTTCCATCATCACATGCACAAAATGCTCTTGTCAACTGTTGCTGCCCTTTCTGCTCTTTCAGCGGTCGATGCTTTCAACTCTAAGCCATATGCTCAAGATAACAATGATCAATTCAACTTGCTGAGATACACTGGTACTACTGGTCCATACATTCCTCACCGTGGTTATGGGATCTCGAAAGAGGTCCCATATGGCTGTGAAGTCACCCAAGCTCACTTAACAATGAGACACGGTGAAAGATTCGCTACTAAGGGTACTGGTAAAAGTCAATACACTGTCTACAAGAAGTTGAAGAATGCCAATGTGACCGACTACTCTGGACCTTTGGCCTTTGTTGAAGACTGGGAATACTTCACCCCAGATACATCCAAATACGAATCTGAATCTGAATATGGCTGGTATGCTGGTCTAGCCGATGCCTACAACACTGGTGTCGCATGGAGAGAACAATATGGCCACTTATTCGACGGTAAGACTGTTCATCCAATCTTTGCTGGTGGACAGGAACGTGTTGTAGAAACAGCAAGATCGTTCGGTAAAGGCTTCTTTGCTCACAACTACACCAACTTGGCTTCCGTTCAAATTATCCCAGAAAAACCAGAACAAGGTGCCAACACTTTAACTTCTCATGATGCTTGCAACAACTACGATGGTGATGCTAACGATGCTATAATTAGCCAATTCGATGATAGTTATCTGGTAAGAGCTGCTGATAGATTGAACGCTCTATCACCAGGCTTCAACTTAAACTCCACTGATATTTATAACTTACTAGGCTACTGTGGCTTTGAATTAAACGTGAAAGGGAATTCAGAAGTTTGTGAGATCTTCACCACTGAGGAATGGGTTTCTTTTGCTTACTCCAAATCATTGGGCTTCTACTACCAGAACGGTCCTGGTTACAACCTGTCAAATGCTTTAGGCTGGGTCTATGCCAACAATACTCACACTTTAATGGCCCAAGAATACCCATACAACTTGACCTTTTCATTTATCCACGATTCAGACTTGATCACTTTCACTACTGCTTTGGGTCTATTCGAACCGGACTACGACTTATCAACTTCTGAGGTTGAGCATGACTCCGTCTTCAAAGTCTCAGAGATTGCACCAATGGGTGGCAGAATCGTTCACGAAAGACTAGAGTGTAAACTCAAGAATGAAACAGAGACCTTTGTCAGAGTCATTGTCAATGATGCTGTCATTCCAATTCCAGGGTGCCAAGGTGGTCCTGGCTTCAGTTGTTCACTAGATGGCTACAGAAACATTATTGATACCAGATTAGGTAACACCACTTACATCGAGGCCTGTGGTGTAAACTCCACTGTTCCACAGTATACCACTTTCTACTGGGACTGGGAGGTAACTTTTGATGGCAACTAGCTGGTTGAAAGTTTTTTCTTAGCATAGTCTTTGATATAAAATAATCTTTGATTTCTTTACTACAGCTTATGCAAGAATCGTAACTTCGTGAACTCGTACTGTTTATATCGTCAAATCGTCAGGAACAGGTGACATTCTCTCATCATGGAAATCCTCATTTTTCTCCCAGGAGGTCCTGGCCTTGTTAAAAATCTTCTCCAGCTTCAACTTGTCCATACAGGTGGCTCTGAACTGGAGCATAATCTTTTGTGAATCCAGCATGGAACTTGGCTTTGCCTGGTTTGACTGGACATTGACATTGGCAATGTTGACCCTTGAGATGTGTGTGTTGTTTGGAGCAAGGAATAAATCACCATCGTTTCTAATTTCAGCAATGTAGGCACCAGTCTTATGGATATATTGGGCATACTTGAAAGTTGGTCTACCCCAAGAGTATCTGATATCCATGTTCCCATCTGAGTTCTGGAAAAACATTGAAGCTCTATTGTCCATCAGGAAGCCAGAGTATTCAAGCAAATAGATATGATAGTGGAATTTCTGGTTCTTCATGATCTTCTCATTATTGTACCTTGAATCTTCCCAAGGATTGATAGCTAGGACAATATCAACATAAGAATGGAAGGGATTTAATCTTGGAATCTCACAGAGTTCATGCCATGGTGTTTCGACTAATTTCAAGCCATATCTTTCACACATTCTTGACCAGCTGTTGATAGTATCATCAATCAGTTTAGGTGTTGCAGTTAGCCATTCGAGCCTGATGTGGAAACAATGTTTTGGATTGTGAACGGTGTCATAGTGGACTGTCATGGTTTCAAACTTGTAGGATTTTCTTGTGGGGTCAAGATCATAAATGAATGAGTTTGACAAGACAAATGTCTTATCATTATCAATATTCAGAATAGGAGATTCAGTGCTGTTGCTTTTTGTAAGTTTTAATGATTCAGTCTCAGTCAATGGTAAGAATTTTGGAGTGATGGAGAACTTGTTAGTTTTGCTAGTGTTTGAATTGGATCTTGAGACTGCCTTTCCATCATCAGGAACTTCACCCAGAAAATAGAAGTAATAACCATCAAGGAACTTGTGGCGATTTTCAACGTGAGCGATAAACTCCTTGTCCATTAATTGATTACCATAAGCAACAGCTTCTTCTCTTGTATTGATATCTTCAAAGTTTTCAACCAACCAACTGACAAGCTCAAGACCCAATACCGACTTCCTGTGAATCTTCCCATGCCATTTTCTATCCAGAAGTTTGATACCTTTCTCACCATGTAGCTTTTCAGACAATTCGCCCAACTGGATGTTCTTGTTGAGGGCAGCAGCAACACCGGGGCCATTCACATTTTGATTTTCAAGTGTATCAGAGTATTGCTCTCTCAAGAATGTGATCAGATCGCCAGTATAGAAGTTGATTTCTGGCCCTGCTTCTTCTTTGTCTCTTAACCTCCTTTTTTCATTTGGATTGAAAGTACCGCGGTGCAAAGTTGCAATCAAACGACGTAGACCTTCGACTCTTGTTTCCTCTGGATTCAACTGTTCCTGTTTATCACCAGCAGTGGTCAAATATGTGCTCTTTGGTATCTCAGCAGGTAAAAGCACAAACTTCATTCTATTAGTGGTAATCTTATGGTTAGTATCATCATCGTCGTCATTACCAGAAAGATGTTGGTCCAATTTGTTCCAGTTGAACACTTTTGGTTTAGCAACAGCCGGATCTGGAATGTAGTAGTGGTAACGACGTTGATATCTCGTTCTAATCATGATACTGTCAAATGAATCTCTATATAGATCTTCACTATTCACACGTTGATATCTTTGGACGTTGATGGTGCCATCATAATCACATGAAATTCTGTGGATTTCTTGATCCAGTGACAAATATACTCTAAAACCAGTAATGTCTTTCTCTTTACTCGGTAAGTACTTTAAGATCAATGAGGAAGCTTCTGATTGTCTTTTAGTCTCGATCTTCTCAACTTGGGAACCAAAGCAAATTTGAAAGCCTAGCATCAATCTCAAGTGGATCATATCTCTCATTAAATCATTGGTGTTCATGTATCGTTCCCTTTCAGGCGACAATGAAATGCTATGGGTCTGGAAGGTGAAATTGGTTTCGAAGTCTTCAGCAGATGGGAAGAGTGGTGTAGTGACAGGTAATTCAGATGGTGATGATAAAGAATTCCACTTGATGGTTCTTCTTTTCACGTTCTTTGGAAACACATCTTGCCATTTCCCAACGTTGAAACCCTTAATGTTCTTTGGATCAATCTTTTGTGAAATGTTCTCAATTTCAGTCCACATAATGTCCCTCATTGAGTGCTCAACGGTGTATTTCTCTTTGAAAGAGACAGATGCAGAATTCGGAGAATTTGATAATGCCAATGTATTAGCCTTTGCTTGCTGATAAGACACCTTGGATAACGTTCCGGCTGTGGATGGTTGCCTAATAGGTAAGCAAATGGCTGAAATTGATTTGATTGATGATGCTGATGTCGTCTTTTCAGATTTGGAGGAGATGGTAGCATTGGGAGTTGTGCTGGGTCTGCCGATCTCTTGCAATGAGCTCAACGCAGTCTTGGAAACACTAAAAATTGGTGATGCAGTAGTGACTGGCTCTGCTTTTGAAATTGCGGAGTTCGAAATTTTCCAGCGTAAGGATGCATTTGATGATAATCTCTTTGGAGTCTGTATAGGCTTTGAAGGAGTCACAGGCTCAACTATTGTGCTACTGAAGACGTTTTCATCATATGAATCCATCATTTTAACAACACTTGGATCAGTTGATTTTTTAAGATGTTCTATTGTGACAGCGCTCATTTCATTCTCCATTATACCCATCATTTGTAACTCATAGATTTTACATTTTGGGAAAAACTGTCTTTGTGAAGCAATGTCATTCCAGTAACTAACATCAATCCAGCCAGGAACCACATGGTGTAGTTTGTTGTCATAGTCTCTGTAACGAAATAGAGGTGTCACATGTAGTGGTGGTTGAGCAAGACAGATGATATCAACAGATAGTTCAGAGTTCAATAGTCTTTTCCCCGTATCAAGCAAGTCATCATATTGAACATCATAGAGACCATTGCCGGCACTTATCACAATGAAATGATTAGTGGTATGTCTCAAGTCTGGATCTTTGAACCTATCAACCACTAGTGTTGTGGATAAATTGATGGAGTTCAAGATATCTGACTTTATGGTGGGTAGAAACCTTGAACTGGTTTGCCAACCTTGCTTAATTTGGTCATTGATGATGTCCTTTCTGAAATTGGCAAATTCATACCTTAGTGAGATCATAATTTCATTCCAGTGAACAATGTTGATTTGATCAACGACAACTCTGTAATAATCCTTGGTTTTTGCAGGTTTTTGACCTTGTTCCAAGTCATTCCAAGAATCACCTGAAAAGTCAACATTTGCAGCAAAGACAATGGTGATCAAATGATGTGTACCTTCTTCTCTCCATCTTTTAAAGATAGCTGGGAACAATGAGTTGACAACTTTGTGGAACATAACTTCGCCATCTTCCTGAAAGTGGTACATCTCTTCTGTGATTTGGATTAAAAACACCAATCGAGCAGACTCAGATCTGAAAACAATCTTGGTATTAGGGCCAATGTAACCTGAGAAGGTCTTTTTACCAAATCTGTAGATAGAGCTTATCGAACCTCTGATTGTATCCAGAAAGGTGAGTTTCTGATTCTTGTGCACACAACTGTTGTTTAATAGTGATGATATCTCCCACATATCACCTCTTGTTAGGCTGATGTCCTTGATCAAGATGTCCACAAGATCAGCCTCGACTTGTTCTTTATCCTTTAGCTTCACAATGATCTGTGACCTAGCAGATACATTGAGAGTGCTCTGTAACGACGTGACGACTGATATTTGAGCCTTTCTTCTAACCATTTCCTCAGGAAGTTTCTGTATTGTAAAGAGAAGTTTCTTCTTTGAATCAGCAGCTTGCAATTCAGCAACCTCACCTTCAATAGCACCGGGAAGTAGTGAAAGATCGAGCAGTACAGATACATCAGAGACCCTTGAGTCATGCAATGAGGCCCCCAATGGCACAGGTTCATCAATGTGGCATTTCCAGTCCTCTTTAGACTCAACTTCCTTCTGGGCTTGTTTCAGACCTGAGTTATTGCTCTCAATGGTCAATTGATTGTCTTTTCCCCGAGTGGTTCGGAGCGTGAGCACATTTGAGCGCATCATCTTCGGCAATTGGTGAGTCTTGAGTGGTAAATGATGGTTATTTATGTGATTTACTGGGGGGGATTTGGCGCCCTTCCTTTAACTGAAAAGGTTGAATTTAATTGATTGTGGTTATGTAATCAGATCTCCCATTTGAATGTAGAACGAGTTCGCGGAATACTATCGCCACCAAAAAAGGAACCCACAAAAACATTGAAACATTTCCAAAAAGGCATTAAAAAAAGGCTCTTAAAAGGTTGATAAAATTGTTGCTTTAAAGATGGTTCTGGAGGCTACGATGATCGCAATTGACAACTCGGAGTTCACCAGAAATGGGGATTATCCGACGACTCGTTTTGAGGCGCAATTGGATGCAGTGGACATGTTGTTCCAAGCCAAAGTCAATTCTAATCCTGAGAACACTGTTGGGTTATTAGCCATTTCAGGTGATGGGCCACAGGTATTATCCACGCTGACCACGGACTATGGGAAGATCCTTAGCGGTGTTCACGAGACTAAGATTCATGGTCGTTTACACTTGGCCACAGGTCTTCAAGTCGCTGCTTTGGCCCTAAAACATCGTCAGAACAAGGTTCAACACCAGAGAATCATAGCTTTTGTTGGTTCCCCCATCCGAGACACAGAGAGAGATTTAGAGAAACTTGCCAGGAGATTGAAGAAAAACAACGTTGCAGTTGACATTATCAATTATGGTGAAGAATCTGACAACAGTGACATTTTGGACACTTTCATCTCAGCTGTCAACTCACATGACAATTCACATCTATTGACAGTCCCACCAGGTGAACGTCTACTATACGAAGCTGTTGCAGGTTCCCCTATTGTTGGTGGTGAAGACGGTGTTTCAGATGGTGGTTTCGGAGGTGAAGGTGGCTTTGACTTTGGCTCTGATCCAAATATGGACCCAGATCTTGCCCTTGCCCTACGTCTTTCATTGGAAGAGGAACAAGCTAGACAAGCAAGAGAACATCAACAACAGCCACCACAAGATCCTCTAGAGAGTATACAAGAAAGCACAGATCAACCACAACAGTCTCAGGAACCACAGGAACCACAAGAATCACAAGAACCACAACAGGATGGTGATGCTAAGATGGAAGACGCTAAATAGTTTTTACAGTTATGAGAAATACATGATCGTGCAATGAGTTTTGAACTATCTGTATTACTTGGACCACCAAATTTATGCTCTTTCCTTGTATCTTTCTCTCTCACCTTCTCTCTTACTCTCTCATAATCAAGTATCAATTGTGAGGTTCTTTTTGTTAATCCACTATTGGTTTTGAGCCCTGGCGATGACACAATACTTTGTTGAAAAAATGTCAACTTTCCAAGGACATAGACTCTACCTTAACATAATCTAGAGTATTGAACTTTATTAGAAATGTCCAAGTCTGTTAATTTAGCCATCATTGGTATGTGAAACTTTTAAAAATATCAATTGTCATTTTACTAATCCAATTTAGGTACCGGTGTCGTCGGTTCAGCCTTCTTAAACCAATTAGCTGGTCTAAAATCCTCCATCAACTACAATGTCATCCTAATCGCCAGATCAAGTCAATCTGTTATCTCCAAGGACTACAAACCAATCGACATTTCCAATTGGAAAGCTATTACTGACTCAGCCAACCAAGCCAACTTGGGTACTGAAGAATTATTATCATTCCTAAAGGGTTCTCCTTCACCTGTCATTGTTGTTGATAACACCTCTGATGAATCCATCGCTAAGACCTACGCTAAATTCTTAGAAAACGGTATCTCAGTCGCCACTCCAAACAAAAAGGCCTTTTCCAGTGATTTGAACACTTGGAATTCGTTATTTGATGCTAAAAACACCGGGTTAGTTTATCATGAAGCCACTGTTGGTGCAGGTTTACCAATCATTGGCACTCTAAACGACTTGATCGCCACTGGTGACGAAGTTGAAAAGATTGAAGGTATCTTCTCTGGTACTTTGTCATATATCTTTAACGAATACTCCACTTCTTCTCCAAAGGATGTCAAATTTTCAGAAATTGTCACTGTCGCCAAATCTTTGGGTTATACTGAACCAGATCCAAGAGATGACTTGAATGGATTAGACGTTGCCAGAAAAGTCACTATCTTGGCTAGATTATCAGGTTCAAAAGTTGAATCACCAACATCCTTCCCAGTGCAATCATTAATTCCAAAGGACTTGGAATCTGTTGAATCATCAGCTGATTTCCTGGAAAAATTACCAAATTACGACCATGAATTACAACAGTTGAAGGACGAAGCCGCTAAAGAGAACAAAGTTCTAAGATTTGTCGGTACTGTGGACTTCCCAAATAACAAAGTCTCCGTTGGTGTTGAGAAATACGATTACTCCCACCCATTTGCCTCTTTGAAAGGTTCTGATAACGTCATCTCCATCAAGACCAAACGTTACCAAAACCCATTGATTGTTCAAGGTGCCGGTGCAGGTGCAGAAGTTACTGCTGCTGGTGTCCTTGCTGATGCAATTAAGATTGCTCAAAGAATCGCTAAATAGATATGAATGGTATAAGCTTTTGTTCTCATCGATAATGTAGATGGTTTAAAGATATCTCACAGAATATGTCGGCTTTTGGTAGCATATTCAAACACTATGGATGATTAAGGGTAAGCTATATGTTTCCCTCTGGTCCATCGGTCACTTTTAACACTCAGCTTAACATGTTAATAATGTCCTTTTTCTTTAATAAAGGTATTTAATCAGCCTAGAACAATGACATTTCATGTAGACTGAGTAATCTTATGACTGATGGGTTAGATTATTTCTAGTGGCTCAGTCACTAATGTGGGAAGATAGTAACTATTTTTTCAACATTTTCAGAAGCTCACCTAAATCTTTGTGGTTACTTCTCCCATAAGACATTTTCTGTGCATTTTACTCACTCTGTCTCTTAGTCTCAGTTGTCACTTTTGGCTTGTGCTGGTGGGAATAGAATTTGATTGTATGATACCAGGAATTACTTCTTTAGTAAAAAATTCACTACCATGATTTAGTTTGTTGGCACCGGATCTTCTGTGTTTGCCCTAGTTCTAAGGGTAGTTCAATGTAATCTGAGATTTTCCAGTATTCGTTTTTGGTTAAGTCAATTAGAACCACTAGTTCTTCAAGAACTAGAGGATGGCTATCATGTGATAATGTTTCTCAGACTTTTGTTCTCATTTGACTCAAAGACATGGTCAAGGTATTCAACTCTGGAGCCCATTCAGCTTAGCATACATGCTTTAAGGCCAATGTTTGGTCAGTGTGGTGATAATATCCAAACCAGATCATCCAAACAATATGGTAGTTACTTACTCAAGTTTCATTTTTGCAGCGTTTTAGCTATTCCAAGGTTCCTATGACAAAGATTTAATTCGATCCTGTAATGGCGGTAACAGCGCATGGATAGACACCTTGGTGAA
>JAKUAB010000099.1:0-11723 GCA_030579075.1 Taiozyma dajiaensis | reverse complement strand
ATTCAGCTGAGAACAGCCTGATAGTTGCATATCCTTTTGCAGATAGAGGCTTCAATAATGTTCCTGACAAGAATTTAATCATCACGAACAATCAGGGTGACAAAATCATCGCAACGGTCCTTCGTCAATAATAAGCTAAATACGGCACGATTACCCTGCAACAAAAGGTCTATGGCGATTGTAGCTTCCTTTATCAATCAGCTCTCTCCTTAGGATTATGTTGTTTATGAATTTAAGTGTACTATATTTCTCTGTGCCCTGAAGAAGTTTTATTTCCTAATTAGGAAGTCTATACAACCTGGGCTTAAAAGTTGGTTAAAATGAGGAATTATAAGAAATGAAATCTTATCAAAGTGTTGTTTCTAATGTTTGTAATAATCCCCTTCTATTCAGTCGTAATATCTTCTATGTTAAACCCAACTTTTATTCTCTCTTTGACATTGTCGGAGATATACGGAGATAGGAAAAAGGGTGTACTGGACATAAACTTTTCAGATTCATAAAAAAAAAATAGCACAAAGACACAAATATAATAAACAGGGTCCCTTCTCGATCGCTGAGCATCTTCATAATGCGCCACCAATTTCTCCTGTCGCTATTATTGTGGCTTCCTTTCACATTTGCTGCTTATTTTAAAGGTGTTTTAGTATTAAACGATGATAACTTCTCTTCACAAATCAACAATGAATTTACATTTGTGAATTTCTATTCAAAAACCTGTCAATATTGTCATAAAGTTGGTCCTGTTATTGAACTTCTTGCTAATGTGTACAATGATACCAAGGTCACTGTGGCCCTTTTGGAAGGTAAAGAGAACAAGATTACTAGAAAGCAAGAAAAGATTATTGGATTCCCAACAATGAGACTCTATTCTCATGGTGAACATATTGCAAGTTTCAATGGTCATAGAAATTTAGATTCAATGATAGATTTCATTATTTCACACACTGGTGTTCCACCTAATCAAGTGAATTCCTCCGTGTTGACCGTTGAAGGTGGTGATCAAGAGATTTCTAAAGGTAGTGTAATTGCATTTACTGCACCGTGGATGGAAGATTGGAATCAAAAATTAACTAAATTTGATAAATTAGCCAAGGGGAATCCAAATTTGAAGTTTTATAAAGTTGATTCATCAATTGCTGAGAATGCAGAGATTGTTTCAAAATTTCAAATTTCAAAATATCCAACATTGATCTATTACGGTATTGATGGTTCCATTAGAAGATTAGAGAAAGATGTTGAAAAACGTATGGATGAATTTATAAATTCAGATATCGATGATGAACCAAATCAAGAGGAACCAAAGCCTCGTTTTAAACCTTCTTATGGTAATTATGGTGATAAAGAAATCGATGAAGAAGAGGCCTATAAGAAATTGAGAGAGTTGTAAATAGTCATTAATACGCATGATCATACCTGTTTGTAAATCAAAACAATGCAATGTTTTATATATAAAAGAGTCACTGTATTTTCACACCAACAACTTCACCATCTTGTTTAATTAATTGTGCTCTATTTCTCTTTTCTAAAACTTTTAATGCTCTTTCTAAATGCCATAAATGGATCTCATGAAAAGGTTCATTCAACGTACCATCACCTTCACTAATTTCATAAAGTGTTAAAACACTTGTTTGACTTGTTCTTTCCACCCATTCTAAGATCATTGATGCCCAAGTATCTGGTTTATTCCAATTGATATAATATTGACCTGAAACTTCAGTAATATCACCATTAATGGCCATTGTTTGGAAAATCTCCTCCACAGCATAAGATTCAAGACTTCTATTGATTTCTAGATTTGTAAACAAAGATGGTTCATTAGGTGAAGGTTCACCTTTTTTACTTAATGTCCATATTCTTTCTTCTTTACATTTTGCCAGTATTAAATCGATCCATTGTTGACGTTGTGCGAGCCACGTTTTCTCGTTGGGTTGTTTGGTAAAGAAAGGTGGGAATGAGTATATTTTCGGGTATTCAAAGGGCATTTTCCGTACACTTTTGGGTCTTTAAAGGTGTTGATATTGGAATTGTGGGTACTTTGTTAAATTCATTATGTCTTCGCGATAATCATCATCACCATTATCATCAACACATGTAAATAAACATAAACAAAGAACAAATCCGACATTAAAAGATGTCTTTAGAGCTTAAAACCGCCATTTTATCACTTTTAAAGGAAACTAGACTTCTTCAGCATCAAAATGAATCAAAAATTGAACCGATAACACGTGATTATAAGGATACAGAACATGTTAAACTATATAAAACATTGATATCAAGACTTGATGATTTGATGATTATAATGAACAAAGAAGAAATCACCACAGAGGAGACATTACAAAGGCAAAGAGAGATCCAAAGAGTGAGACATCTTGTGATGGAACAAACTTTGATCACTTTACCTCTGTTGAGAGCTATACATGATGTTCAGGGCATCCCAACTCGTGAAGCGTAAGACACAATCATAATGATATATATATATATATGTATCCAGAGTTAATTACTAACACTCAGAAACAGAGAATTGAAGGAAAAGATACAATTACGTGATCAACTAACAACCAAACTGGCAACCCCCACTAAAGATCGAACTTTGGAGTTAACACAATTGATACAATCCAATGTTAACCTTCTATCTGAAGTGAAAGAATTAGTAACTAAGATCCCCCAAAGAACTCCAACCAGTAGAGATAATTCCAAAGTATTCCAAACTAAACTTGAATATATCGCTGAACAGATATATACCATAATAGTAAGTCTTGGGCTTGATTGGTCTGAGCCAGAATTACAAGAAATAGTACTTTATTGTGGTGATATTTACAATTGATTCCCTTTATATATACAACAACAAAATTTCATAGTTTGAAAACCCTCTTATTAATAACATCCCAATTTAGAGAGTCAAACACTTTAGCAACGTAAGTTTCTCTTCCATTAACACCATAATCTAACAAATATGAATGATCCCATAATGAAATACCAATTAATGGTAATGAATAATCTTCAACATTGTTTTCTAAACTTTTCTTGATCAAAGTCAATGCTAAATAATCTTCAGTGGAGATTGGACCATTAAGATCCAATGATAAGTTCCCGTTAAATTGGAATGGAGTCCCACTATTGTTTAAATTCTTTAATACAAGATTCTTATTCTCATCTTCAATTAAAAAGATCCAACCTTGACCAACAATTTGTTTAGAATTTTGGATGAAATTTTCCTTTAAACCTTCTAAAGAACCAAAAGATGTATTAATTCTTTCTTCTAATCTTCTTGAAGGTTTTGTAACGTTGGATTCTGGAGATGTTAATTGTTGTGTAAAGAAATGATTATTGAATGATTGTGAGGCATAATTGAATGTGGCTTGTCTTTTAGAATCTTTAGAAGCGATAAGGGCAATTTGTAAAGGATATCTTGTTTCATCAGCTGTACCATTAGTTAACAATGTTAATTTATCAGTTAAAAGTTGTTGTTGATCTGTCCAAGATGAATTGAATTGTTTAACACTGAATAGACCTTTAATACCATTTTGACTAAATTCTTCCAGTTGAGCCAATTTTGGAACAGAATGAATCGATCTTTTCGATAAAATTTGTCTCAGAGAAGTTCTAAACATCTTTTTTTTTTTTACTTCAAATAAGGGAGTTTAGTTTCAACAAGTTTAAAATGACTTTAAAACTGATTTTATTCAATTGATTTCCACCTTTTTGAGAGAGTTATTTGATGGAAATTTGGAAAATTTTTGGAGATTTTCAAGATTTGTATAAAACGAGTTCGCGGGTCCATTTTAATACCGAAATTTTGCCACAAAAAAGAAAGTCCTTAAAGTCTTTAAAAAGTCCAAAAGTCCTCTAGAACCCCACCACTGAAATGAATCAATTGAGTCCATTGAGACTTATAAGATCGTTGAGACCCATTTTAACCACTAAACCCTTCACAAAAAGATTTTATTCGCCACTTCCTCGTGGTCGTTTCACTTCAAAAGAGTCTCATCATCAACCAAAATTCACTATGGAAGAACCTTTTGCCAATCATCAACACGAAATTCTCACTTCTGATGGGTTTATCCAATCAACAGACTCCGTTTCAAGGATCTTAACAGAACCAACTTTGGTCATTGAACGTCAATTGGAGATGATGAATGTGTTTTTGGGGTTTGAACAAGCTAATAAATATGTCATTATGGATGCTTTGGGTAATAGAATTGGTTATATGTTAGAAAGAGATTTGGGTTTTTTCAAGATGGTGATGAGACAGATTTATAGATTACATCGTCCCTTTCATGTTGATGTGTTTGATAATTATGATAATCATGTTTTAACTATCAAAAGACCATTCTCATTCATCAATTCACATATTAAAGCCATTTTACCTGGGTTTCAAACTGAAGAAGAAGGTATAATTGGTGAATCTATTCAAAGTTGGCATTTATGGAGACGTCGTTATAATTTATTCGAGGCTGATTCCTTAGAAGATTTCTCTCAATTCGGTGCTATTGACTCTGGATTTCTAGCTTTTGACTTCCCAGTACGAAATGAACATGGTGTAGTTATTGGATCAGTGGATAGAAATTGGGTAGGTATTGGGAGAGAAATGTTTACAGATACAGGTGTATATGTGTTGAGAATGGACCCTGCAAGTTTTGCCGGGATGGGGGAACTATACCCTGAAGTTGGTGGTCCTTTAACTCTTGATCAAAGAGCTATCCTATTAGGTAATGCTGTTAGTATCGATTTTGATTATTTCTCAAGGCATTCTAATAGAGATGGGTTGATGTCATTTGGTACTTATGAATGATATGATTACCGTTAATATATTTATATACATTACAATATTATGACTTTATTGCCAACGAATCGAGGTTCAACTATTTCTAATAATCTTGCTCAATTTATTTATTTATTTCTTATTCGCAGCTTTCCTCAAGATTTCATTCCATGCATCATCAGTTTTAATCTTACTTAATGCCTTTGTCGTGTCATGAACCAACCCTATCAAATCCAATCTTCTGATTTCATTCTCTTTATACCATTGTTGTCTCTTATACTCTTCATTAGCAAGCTCTTGAAGATCACCAATCTCTTCCAAAGCGATTCTTTTATCCTTAATAATAGCCAATAATGAGAATCTCAATTCATCAGCAGCATAATGACTTATTCTTTCATTTAACACTTGTGGTAATTTTGTATAAAGATCCTCACCTTCTAAAGAACCATGATCAATTGGAGCTTGTTTTAAACCGTCCAATTCAATAATCCTACCTTCATGTTCAATAAACCCAACAAAATGGTATAATTCATCATCATCTGTCAATTTTGAAGATTGTTGTTCATCTATAAACGAATTTGGCGATGAAAATGAATTGTGTACTGTACGAATAGTTTCTGAATTACTAATAGTTTCACCTTTCAAAGCTGGATCAAATAATCCAACAAATTCTTTAAAATCACTAATTTCAGGACCTAAATCCACTTCTGGTTTATTTAAAAGAATGTTAAGCACCGCTTGAGTGGCACATGCGTTATTAATGGTTTGTTGAGCAAAGAATATAGATTCATCAGAGGAGAATTTACCAGTGATTGGTTGGTCTGTTTGGTCTTTGATAGTGTAATGAAACAATAAGATCACACCATATAATTGACCAAGGGATCTTAATGTATCTTTATCGAAGGAGTAAAGTTCTTCAAATTGAATATCTTTGATACCTAATTTATCAACCAACTCTGTGAAGACACCCTATAATAATAGAGTTAATATGATTATTTGAATGTATGAATTATCAAAGATTAAATTACTCACGGCATCTGATTCAATTGTGTTCCAGCCACTCATTTGGTTCTTTATTGTTGAATTTAATGTCTTTGATGAGAGTGTATGTGTGTGTGTTTAAACCAAAGTTCATTTTAAAAAGACGTCTTTATTACGTAATCAAGGAAATAACTGCCCCTTCAAAGAATCGAACCTGAAAAGAAAAACAACAAATTTCATCTTCTCCACAATTTAAACAGGCATTATTGACACGTTAAATCTGTCATCCCTTATATAAAAGAAAAAATGTGTCAAAAGGAGGCAAAAAGAACAAACAAATTGATCAATTTCAGTGGCAAAAAGCACACAAAAAGAGAGAGAAAACAATGTGTCTTCATGGTCTTGCAGGACATGGACCTCCTCCTCCACAACCACCACAAATTGCTGTTATCAACAATGATCCAGTTCCAAAACAAATCGATTCAATTTATGAAAACAGATTAAGACAGTTTATTGATGAAGGTAAATACAGAGACTTGAATCTTCCAAAATTTTATGATTTGGATAGAATTGACAATGCAAAGGATAATGAAAACCTGGAAAGAGGTTATATCGAGTTTAAAGTACATGAAGTTGCTGATATAAAGAGTAGACCTTTGTTCAAAGATGTCATCAATAAGGAAACTGAATGGAGAGATGCTCATAAAGGTGATTGGTTTGGTCCTTCTTGGAAGACTTTTTGGTTTAAATTCCATGCAAGAGTCCCTGTGAAATGGATTGATGAAAAGGAAGTTTGGTTTCAATGGGATTCAAGTAATGAAGCTCTTATTTACACCGAGGATGGATTGCCATTACAAGCTTTCACTGGTGGTGATCGTAATGACTTTATCATTCCTAAAGAATGGCAAGATGGTAAAGAACACATTTTTTATATTGAAATGAGTTGTAATGGAATGTTTGGTGTTGGTAATGGTAGTTCTATTGCTCCTCCTGATCCAAATCGTTTCTTCAGGTTGAACGTTGCTGATTTGATGATCCCTGGTTTGGAGGCAAGAGCTTTAAAACATGATTATCATATCATAACTGATGCTGCTAGAGAATTTCCTGGTGATAATTGGCAAAAATACAAAGCAAGACAAGTTGCTACTGCTATTATTGAAACTTTTGATCCAAATGATTATAATTCAGTGTTGAAATGTCGTGAAATTGCTGCTACTTATATTGGTAAATCTGTTGACTCTGAACAAGTTTACAAAGATTCAGGACCAAATGGTAATAAAATTGACGTCTATGGTATTGGTAATTGTCATATTGATACCGCTTGGTTATGGCCATTTGGTGAAACAAGAAGAAAAATCGTTAGAAGTTGGACTACTCAGTTGAATCTATTAGATCGTTATCCAGAATATCAATTCGTTGCCTCACAGGCTCAACAATTCAAATGGTTAGAACAAGATCATCCAAGAATCTTTGGTAAGTTGAAAGATTCCGTTTCAAAGGGTAAATTCATTCCAATTGGTGGGTCATGGGTTGAACATGACACCAATATGCCAAGTGGTGAATCACTTGTTCGCCAATTCGTATATGGTCAAAGATTCTTTGAATCTAGATTTGGCTTCAGATCAAATACATTCTGGTTACCGGATACTTTTGGTTACTCGTCCCAAATCCCACAATTATGTCGTTTGGCTGGGTTGGGCCGTTTCTTAACCCAAAAGTTATCCTGGAATAACATCAACAATTTCCCAAACACCACTTTCAATTGGGTTTCATTGGACGGTACACAAGTGTTAACTCATATGCCACCTGCTAACACATACACTGCTGATGCCAATTTTGGTGATGTCAAGAGATCTATCTCTCAACATAAAAACTTGACATATGATCAGTCTGGTTTGTTACTGTTTGGTAAAGGTGATGGTGGTGGTGGTCCACAACCTGAAATGTTGGAAAGATTACGTCGTTGTCGTGGCATCTCAAACACTGTAGGTTTATTACCTACTGTGCATTTGGGTAAGAGTGTCAATGATTTTTATGATAAAGTTATCGAAAACACAAACAATGGTAAGAGCTTAGTCTCATGGGTTGGTGAATTATATTTCGAATTTCATAGAGGTACTTATACTTCCCAAGCTCTAGTTAAGAAATTGATGAGAAAATCTGAAATAAAATTACATGATTTGGAATACTTTGCTACACTTGCCTCAATCGTCCTATCAGATTATGACTATCCCAAAAAGGAGATCGATGCCATTTGGGAAGATGTTTTGCTTTGTCAGTTTCATGATGTCTTACCAGGTAGTTGTATTGAAATGGTTTACAAAGATGATGTTCACCCTAAATTGTTTAATGCTGTCAAGAAGGCTGAGAAGTTGACCTTCAAAGCATTACAGGCATTAACTTCTTCCAATGAAAATGATACTTTGAAATTGGTATCAACTTTACAATGGGAACGTCAAGGTGTATTTAAGGTTCCTATTCAAATTGCTTCTAAGTTACCTACACAGACTTTATCAAGTAAGTCATCATATATCTATGGTTCAGCTACTTCTGATGGTGATTTCAAGCCGGTTTCCAAGATTAAACATCCAGCCACCGTCACCAAAAAGGACGGTTTGTACACCTTATCTAATGATAAGTTAAAAATCACCATTGATGGTGGTGTCTTAACCTCAGTTTATGATCTAGTTGAAGAACGTGAATTTCTGGATCTTGAAACAGGTGCCAATACCACTGGTGGTAATCAATTGGTTATATTAGAAGATACTCCATTAGATTGGCAAGCTTGGGATACTGAAGTGTATTCCATTGACAAGATCACCAATGTTCCTAAGGGTAAAGTTCAAATCAATGAAGAAGGTCCATTACGTGCTTCTGTTCTTGTCACTCAAAAGATTTCAAAGAATTCAGAAATCAAGACAATCATCTCTCTTGATGGGTTGAACTCCCTTGATGATGAGTCATACATTACTTTTGATTCAAAAGTTCATTGGGATGAATCTCGTAAGTTTTTGAAAGTTGAATTCCCTGTTAAAGTCCATAATGATATTGCTTCTTATGAAACCCAATTCGGTATTACAAAGAGACCAACCCATTACAACACTTCATGGGACGTTGCCAAATTCGAAGTTTGTCACCATAAATTCTTGGATTATTCAGATTACTCACATGGTGTTTCTTTGTTCAATGATTCTAAATATGGTGCTTCTGTTCATGGTAACTTGATCAGATTGTCCCTGTTGAGATCACCAAAGGAACCAGATGCTCATGCTGATATTGGTGATCATCACTTCAAATATGCTCTTTATCCACATAAGGGTCAATTATCATCCAAGACTGTTGAATTAGCCTATGGTTTCAACTATGAATCAACTCCATACTTTGTACATGGAGGTGATTCTTTGACCAAGGCTTTACAATTGATTCAATTGAAAGGTGATAACAATCTGGTCCTTTCCAATGTGAAGAGAGCCGAAGATGATACCGATATCAGTACTGGTGAATTACCAGTCAAGATTGACAAAGAAGGTTCCAAATCAGTTATTGTAAGGGTTTATGAATCCCTAGGTGGTGAAGGTATTGGACATTTGGTATCTACTGGTGATTTACAAAAAGTTTACAAAGTGAATTTATTGGAAGATGAATTGGAAGAAATCAAAATTGGTAAAGATGGGGCTAAGATCAAACTAAGACCATTTGAAATCGCCTCTTTCAAGCTGGTCTTTAAATAAATAAGTTGAGAATAAATCATTATTATAATACAAAATTTTTAAATTATGCAGAAAATTTGTTTATTTCGTAATGACCAAAACAGGATCTAGCTTTCTCAACCCTTCAAATCCAACAAGACTTAGGGCACATAATGCCAGGAAAGAATGATAAGGATCAGGATCATCAGCATCACTCTTTGCAAAGCCACCAAGTATTTCATTCTGTGTTACTGTTAATAAGTAATTACTCATAGCATCTTTCTCAACGAATTCAACTTTGTCAAAGACAGAAAGGGATCCACAGACCCAAAAGGAATAGCAAGTATCACCAAATTTGTTATCACGGCCATTATGAGCACCATGGTCAATCTCATCATGGAATTCATAGTTAGCTGAGTTGAACTCGTATGATAGTTGTCTATGAGCCAGCCAATCTAATGTCTTTCTCCAATCATGGTCATCCAAACGATCAATCAACTTTAAAGCAGCAAGACCACAAAATGTTAGACCAGCATGTGATTCCCATGTACCTAGACCACCATCATATTGTATGGTGCTCAGAATATGCTTTTCCAATCTATCAACATCAATATCATTATCATTCTGACCTTTATAACCTAGAAGTTTTCTAATAACAGTAGCCAAGTAACAAGTTCTCAAATCACCATCGCCAAATGGCTGGCCATGAACGTCTAAGAGCCCCAAAAATGAACCATTCGGGAGTTGACAACGTGAAACATAGCTCATCACAGCTTCTTTGTCAATCTTTGACAAATCATCACCAAGCATTGTCAAAATACTCAGGGCACAATAGGTGTTTGCCAATGTAGCTGGGTCATACCCTGAACCAGTAATCTCGTGGCTTTGTGACCCCCTAAATCCGGACTTATTGGGCAGGTAATGGTCATAAACGTGATTGATGATCTCTTTAGCATTAGTGAATTCGTGCTTTAATAAGGACAACCCACCAACAGAGCAATAAGTGAGAAGTAGTTTATTCGAGTCCTGTGACTGAAGGCGTTGAGGAAGAAGTCCCAGAAACCGTAGAAAGAACTTCTTGTGCTTTTCTATAAGTAATTGGGCCATTTGTTGAAAAAGATTCTAAATTGGTGATGTTTTAAAGATGTTTTCTCGAATCGAGAAATTATGTCTGATCATCACTTCGAGATCAGTCAATAAGTGATGCTCCAATCGTTGAAAGAACGTCTTTTGAAAGATATTTCCAGTATTCAAGACACTAATGGTGCTCTTGTGATTCATCTCCAGTTGGATTCAACTTGGGAGGATGTTTATAAAGTGAGTATTGACCTGTGGATTGAATCCGTTACCCTGGATACTAACAGGAATCGAAAGTATGAACAAAGTCTAAGGACTCTCCCCTTGAAATCACAGGCGAAAATTACTTCAAAGAAACACATTGCAGACCAGCACACCTCATTAGCCAACCAAGTGCTCCAGCATCAAATCTGTGAACTTATACAGCCCAATTCCGAGTTTAAGTTCAACAAATACGGGAAGCCCTATGTAAATGATGACTTCGGGTTCAGTATGTCCAATCAACAGGGTTATGTTGCTATGGTTGTGCAATTCAATGCTGAAGTAGGTATTGATCTTGCTTCAGTAAATGATTTGGAAGAGGGTTGGGAAGAGTTATATCGTGGTGTTATGAACGAGATCGAAGTTGATCAGGTGAATGCTGATAAGTCACAGTTTACAAAGCTCTGGTCATTGAAGGAAGCCTACACTAAATACTTAGGAATAGGTCTCAACTGTGACTTGAAGGAATTTGCATTTGAGATTGGCCATGGTGATGATTGGTTTGAGTCCAGGCAGTTCATTAACAAGTTGGAACAAACTTTGAAGTTCTATACAAAAGAGGTACAGTTAGGGCTTTTTCTCACTGTATGCCTAAATAGGAACTCTCCTTTGAAGTATCATACTATTGCACTCGAGGATCTTGTTGAGAGCTAATTTTATGATCATGTCTTCTTTGATCCTTCTGCTATAGTACTTGCGTCTTTACAGTATATACCACGGTTGGGCGATTTAGATTAGACTATTAACAGAGATAATCGATAAGTGAAACTACAAACTGCCTTATATGTCTTGTTCTTTGTAATGTTGTGTATTCAGTAATCATAGTTTGTATACCTCTGCTTTGACTCTCTTACCCCGATTGTTTGTGATGATTAAATTCTCCTCAGGAACATTATTGAAGCCTCAATCTGAAAAAGGATATGCAATCATTAGATTGTTCTCAGCTGAAG
>JAKUAB010000098.1:0-12981 GCA_030579075.1 Taiozyma dajiaensis | reverse complement strand
TATAGGTAGATAATTAATAAGCTCTCATTAAACTCATATTCTGTCCCTGATGACGTAATCCCAATTAGCTCCTTCATTCTTAGAAAACCCCCTAAACAATACGGCAATGTCTTAGTAATAGTCTAAGAGTTCAAGAATTCAAAGGTAGAACAGATATCGACGAATATATATAATAAGCCTGGCCTCACTTCGATCTATACTCAGGAGTGACAGCAGTTGTTTGGCATTTAGCATGTACCTACATTAACATGTACACTCGAATATTACTAAGATTGAACAATAAGTTTCATAACTTCCAAAAGTTAATTACTTTGAAGTTGCGCAAGCCTGATCCACACACGCATAACGTTGCTTACAAACGCTGTCAACTGCTCTCTAGTCAACTCTACCAGAGATTGGTTAGTATCCTCGGCAGACATAGTATCGTAGATCTAATCCCTAAAAAGTTTTATGGTTTTACTGTTGGATGTTGTTATCAAACAAGAGATAATGCTGATTACGTCGCTGAGTGGCTGCAGGTTGTCAAGGTTTGGTGTTTATAAAATCAAATGCTCAATTACAATATATATTGTTGGAATTGAGAATTCTGCCATTGATTTGCGGGTGAATTGTTACTAAAATTGCAGCATAACAGCACAGGCCCCACAGAGACTGCAAGGTTCCGTTTTAAAGGGGCACAATAACGAAATTGCTGTGGTGTTCGCATTTTGGTGACGGGGGTAAGGTCTTAAGTTTTTGTCTTGTCAAGCACTAACGTAATAGACTGTCACTGTTTAGACTCTGTCTGTCTTTATGTTGATACTCATATTTAAAATGTTTTTAGTAATTTCAAAACTTCTCTGTTGAAACCTTTCAAACTCTAGGAACCAACAATGCGTTGATCGCATGCATAGTTATGCAAGACCGCGAACTTCAAATATTAGATAACTTTTACAGATGAAAAAACAACATAAAAAGAACTTAAAATTTGACAATCAATTTGGATGTGGAACAACACTTTTAGAGATTCCTATAAATACCATCGACTGTTCCCATAAACAATTTCTCCATAATGTCCTCCCTCCGCTCGTTTATCACTGCTAACTCCTTTTCAGTTGAAGAAATGTCACAAACTGTTGTCATTGTCGGGGCTGGTGTCTTTGGTATCTCTGCTGCCAACCGTTTGTCCAAGTACAAGAATGTCAAAGTCAAATTGATCACTTTATCTGATAATGCCTACTTCCTACCTGCTTCTGTCCGTGCTGCTGTCTACAATGACTTCAAGGGCTCTCTGGTCCCATTGAAGGAGATAGTGAGTGATAACGTTGAGATCATCAAGAAAGAGATCTTCAACATTGGTGAGAATGAGGTTGAGTTCTACGACGAGAAATTAGAATATGATGCCCTAATTATCGCTACCGGTGGTAAATGGTCAGATCCAATCGGTACCACTGCTGAATTCCGTGATAATCATGTTGATTACTTCGCTAAACGTCATGAAGAGATCAAACAAGCTAATTCTATTGTCCTAATAGGTGGTGGGTTTAACAATGTTGAATTAGCTGGTGAATTGTGGGAAAGATATGAATCTGAGATCAAATCAGGTAAGAAAAAAGTCACAATCATTCAAAACAGGGATTTATTATTACCAGATGGTGGATTATACACCAATAAGTTACGTACTCAAGTGACCAAATTCTTCAAAGAAAAGACGAAGATCCAAATCATCTCGGAAAGAAGTGCTACTGTTGACCCAAAAGACCGAACTAAGGTGCTAATTGGAAAAGATCAAGAAGCTATTCACGCTGACTTGGTCTTCCAAAACATTGGTGTGATCCCAGCCACTCCAAAGAACTCAATTAAAGATTTCACTGATGCTCGTGGTTTCATTAAAGTCAAGAATACTCATCAATCTGAAGGTCACTCCAACATTTTTGCTATTGGCGACGTCTCCAACTTCCGTCGTCAAGGTCTATATGGCCGTGGTGATGTCTTGAACGCTGTTGTGCACAATGTTCATGCCGTTATCACAGGTTCCAAAGACCTGAAGAATTCCAAACCTCACACAGGTGTTGCACCAGCTGCATTTATTTCTTTGGGGAAGAAACATGGTGCTGGTCAAGCTGAATTGCCAGTAGTTGGTGTTGTCACTTTTCCTAACTGGGTGATCGTGCTATTAAAGTCCAAGAGCTTAAGTACTCCTTTTGCCAGATACATTTTGAGTAAGAGTTGAATGTGCGTGTGATGAATTGATCCATTGGTTCTTTGTTATCTGGTTTTTCGTTTCGTTTTGCATGTGAGTCTTATTGTTAATGTATGGAGTTTTGTCTAATAGAGTCTAAAAGTTGTAGTATATATGTGTAAGGATGGGGTTTAAAAAAAAAAAAAAAAAAAAAAAAAAAAAAAAAACTGTCCTCAGTACAAATTTCATTTTCCTGAAGTTGTTACCAAATGTCCATACCAAGAGACCTGATAGAGCAATTAGAAGCTGCTGATAGTGCGCATGAGATCTCACTGATCTTGAAGTCCCAGGGTGTCGCTGCTTATAAATCACATTTCCAGATAGTCACAGATCATAAAAAGCCATTGAAGTTCTTCAAGTTCAAAGACATCAAAAGAACAACCCTTTCACAGTTGAAAAAGCCACATGAAGATTTTTATTATTTCATAGAGATTGAGCATTGGAAGGCTCTTGATATCAATAAGTTTAAGCTCAAGTTTCAAGATTTCAATGCTACTTTGGTTCTGCTTTCTAAGAAACTAACGATAGAGGAGACTGATGATGATTACGATCCTGGCCATACATTAACTCAACTCTTAGATGGTCTACCGTTTAAAGTAATCGCTCCACATACAGACTCAGTGATACTAGAGGGCCCAATTGATCCAAAGAAACTATCATTTCCCGCTGTCAAATCCCTAAAATTGAACCATGTGTCATATATAAGTGAAAATGAGCTTCACATCCCAAACCTATCACATTTAACAGTGAGAGAGACAAACCAAGGCGTTCTAGACTCATTCGATTTGGCAGAACTAGAGTCCTTGGATATCATAATTTGTGATGAAGCTACAGAAGAATATGAACCAACAAATCAATTGATCGGTGATGTCAAATACCAATTGCAAGACAAGTCTTTCGATAATTTAATCTGGGGAAATTTTAGGAATGTGAGTAAACTAGAAGGTTTGAAGTTTCCAAAAGCACAAAATTTGCTGATTTTAGCTGTTGAAGATGGCCAAAAACCAGTGATTTCCAACATTAATGCTCCAGAATTGACGGAATTGACCATTGAATTCAACGGTAATTTCCCTATCATTGAGAAATTTGATTCTCCAAATCTGAAAGCTATAAGAATCTCTTCAATTTTCAATGAAAAGGACAAAAACCATAGCATAAGTGCGAATGAAAAGTCTTTAGATCAATTCAAGCATGTCAAGCATTGGGAGTTATTCAGTGGTGCAAAGTTAGCCTCATTGATTAAGGACTTTGTCGAAGAGCTAAATCTGACCATTTTAACCAAAGAAGATGAAGCTGTCTTACTTGACACTGAATTTGCAGCTCTATCTAAACTCAACTTGGATCTTGCCAATGTTTTAGGTGGTATTCCTATTGGTGTTGCTAAGACTGTCAAAGATTTATCCATCACGTTCCCTGAAGTTAAAAGCACATTGAATATTGACAACAAATTTCCAAGTCTGGAGAAACTTGTCATCAATGAACTATCCTCTACTTCTATTAAAGCCTTGAAGCCTATCAAGTTATTGAAATTGCACACTTTGGACTTAAATAACACAATCCATGATGGTGATGATTTATCCATATTGCAAAAATTGATCACCCCAAAGCTAACAAATTTAAACATCGAGATTGATCCATCAGGATCTGGCTATTTTGAGATAAAGAGCAAATCTCCATTAAAGTCCGTCCAATTTAGAAATATATCTGAGTTCCCACAAGATCTGACTTTATCTTCAATTCCAACATTGGAAATTCTGAAAGTTAGAGGATTTCACAGTATTGAATTATCCAAGGTTTCAAATTTGAAGTCAGTCATCTCAGAAAGGGATTCCGTCGTTGGATCCATCGTTGCTGAGAATCTATCAAACTTGGAGCTTCTAGAATATGAGTGCTTGCGCAACGACGTTGAAAAGATCAATAATATGAACCCTCATGTTGTTAAAAATATCACTGAGATTGAAGTTCAAAGTGACATTGATGATGAGGGTCGGTCTGACGGTGATTTTGACAATGCTTTCAACTCCTGTTTCAGTGGTAGTAAAGGTAATACCATCGACATGGATGACATCGAGGAAGAATATTGATGCATGGACAAATCTACACAGGAAATACTGTATAGGGTGGCTTTCCGATTCTCTATACAAACCTATATACCTCAAAAGCCAATGTACTTAAAAAGAAATTCATAAACATCATCATCTCAGAACAACCGTTTCCATTGGATCATTAATGCAAACCAGTAGTACAGACGCTTGGGGGAGCTTGAACGTCCAAGGCATAACTCAACCTTTGGAAGAAGATTTCACCAAAGGCCATACCCAGTACGACAGCAAAGAAATATAAAACGACAAAGCTCATGACTGCCAGCATCAAAGCATAACCAACCATAATGGAGATGAACGTTATCACAAGTCTGATCAAGTCTCTGTATATCTGAATAGGTGTGTAATCGAAGAATTTGGCAACGGCAGATCTCACTGGTTGTGATTTCAGGTCTTGGGTTGAAGGATTGGACTCTATGTCCGTGGTAGAATGTTTGACATCAGAAGCATGGATTTGGACTTCTTGAAAGGATTCTGGGAATCTGTCATCTCTGAACACTTTTAGTTCAATATAATTTTGTAAGAAACTCAACCCTCTAAATGCAAATGCAACGAAGAAAAGAATGCAGAAGATACCAAAGGCCTTACCACCTGAGGCAGCACTGAGCGTCTTGAAAAGCACCGGGGTGCCAGAGTAGTGTGTAGTGAAATACATTTTCATGTCCATATCCATATCCATACCACCCATATCCATCGAACTGGAGGTTTCGCTCGTCATAGACATATCCATTGATGACGAGCCAGAAGGTATGCTCATCGTTGACGTAGAACCCGAACCCATCATCATCTTGACTGTGGTGGCTTTAATGGTTTAACGGGAGAAATGTTTGTATAGTTCTGTTCTGTGGGACTAACCCCCTTCTATATATATATTATACAAGAATCTCCCCATCAATCTCGATCTCTGATTATAAATTTGCTCATCTTCCACTCGACTTAGAACTTTATCTGCTCGTCCGAAAACGGAAATAAGTGCTCAGAGCACGAGTTCGCGAGTAAATTCGCGGAAGACTATTACAGATAGAGGACACTAAAAGATTCCTTCTGTTAATGAAGACTGAGGAAAGGTAGTAGCCAAGAGAGAAACAAAGAGCTCGTAATGGTTCAGAAGAAAGAGATTGACTGGTATAATGAGCAGATGTTTGGACAATTCTCTGCTGCGGCTAAGAAGGTGAGTGGTTGCTGTGTGATTTTCCATTACTACCAATCTGGGGCTTTGAACATATATTAACCGAGACAATAGAAAACCAATGCTGCTTGTGACAGATGCCGTAAATCGCACAGGAAATGCATAACGGAGGGCCCTGAGGTTACTGGTGGAAAATGTGTACGGTGTTCCAAGTTCGATATAAACTGCTCTCTTGTTGATTCATTGCCAACTGCTGATCAGAACACAGAGATCACACCTTCCAATTTCTCCAATGAAGATATATATGCCAAAGTTCTGGAACAGAAACACATCAAGCCCCAATATATCACTTCAACACAACCATTGGCCCCTATCCTATCGAAAGACTCTGTGCTATGTCTGGACGGCGAAGTCTTGGGTCTGTACTGCCCATGGAGAGACATCAACTATGATGAACCTGTTGATCAACATGTAGATACCGATCTAAAATTATTTTTGAAGAAGAAAGGTGCCTTTGAAATGCCACCGATGGATGTTAGAAAAAGACTGGTGAAATGTTTTTATGATAATATGTATCCGATTTATCCAGTGGTTGATCGTGATCAGGATATTGAGACCATGCCATTGTTATTATTGAATTCAATCATGCTCATTGGTGTTAGACATGACTCCACATATAATACGGGAATCCAATCCAGAATCGTTGCAGACACATTCAAGATGCGTTGCAAATACTTGGAAATGATTGAAACAAACAAGATTACATTACTCCAGTCATACTTGCTTCGGTCCATCCATGAAGAAGGTCCCGAAGGCCCACCAAATGCTAGAATAAACATCTCTAAGGCAATCATGTTGGTTAGTGAATTGGGTATTCACAACTTGGCAGAGACTAATGAGTTGGATAATGAAGTGGCTAAAGATTCAAACCATCCTAAGTTTTCCTTTAAACATCGTTATGATAAGAAACTGTTGACGAGGCTTTTCTGGGTGAGTTATTGCTGTGATAGATACATTTCAGTGACCACAGGTAGTGCCATGATATATCACAACTTGGACTTGCTGATGGAAGACCCTTCTGCTAAAGACTTTAAGGAGGACATATACCAAAGACATGATTCAGAGATCTTTATTGCCTGGTATCAATTATGTTGCATATTTGGCCGAATTTTGTATACTGCATACAGACCACCAGGTCGTCGTGATCAAGATGATAAACTGGAGGTTGATATTTTGAGCTGGGAAGAAAGATTTTTGACCAAGACAGAGAACAAATATGAAGACTTTTTGAAACTTGTCCATTGTTTATGTGCCCTAGTATATCTGAGGTCGAAGATTGGCGTTTTAAACTTGATTGAAACTGACTCAGAACTCGTTGATGTCGGCAATGTGTCGAATCCAATGTCTTTGAATGGTATGAAGTATGTGTTGTTGTTTTCAGATCGTGTAATGAAGGCCTTAGAAAATCAAACAGATGATAAAGTTGAACATATCATTCCCATCCACTCATTGTTACATGTGTTGGTCATCATCCATTTGGAGTGTGAAGTGAAGATTCAAACTGCCGCAGGTGAAATCACTAAAGAATTGGTGGAACTGTTGAGATTGAAACGGGCAAGATTGGATACTGGTCTTGACCTATTGCGGAGGTTCCGCACCAAATGGTGGTTTGCTGGTGCTGCACGTCACTTGTTCACGGCATTGCTTAAAGAAAAGGAGAAAGAGGCAAACCTTAACCCCAATACTGAAAGGCCAATCACAGAACACTTCCAGGTGGTTTACCAGACGTTTGGGCTGAATGGGTAACAATTAACAAATCTTTTTTCTCGTTTTCCTCCTACAGTTTGTGCGGAAAAGTGTTGATGCCAGTGCGGAGTCATTACCCGATTTGGACAACTTCCCCAGATATTTGGGTAACTTTGCGGTGATGAGTTAAAACCATCAAGCACTTCATGAGGGGGCAAATATAAATATCAGTGACTTTTCCCACTTGTTTCTCACTTACTCCTGCTTTACTAGTCACTTTTTGAAGATGCCCTCCGCTAGTTCTTGGTCCTTCAGACACCCAGATCTCTCTAAAGTTGAAGAGAAAACTGGTGAAGATATTTCTGCTGTGTTTTCCACTTTATCACAAGGCGTAGATATTAAATACCCTCCAAGATTCGCAGACATCAAGAAAGCTTTGATCAAAAACCCTGTTGCTGTGAGAGAGAGTTGGTTGCGGTTGAAGAAAGTCTTGAGAAATCGAATTTCTGAAGTTGAAAGTCAAGGCTCAGGTTCCATCCCATCTATTAACTTTGAGAGTTTGGCATCATTGTCCGAATTAGAGAGATCGTTAATTCTTGATAGAGGATGTGTTGTTATTAGAGGAGTTTTACCTGAAGCTGAAGCAAGAAATTTGAAATCAGATGCTGAAGAGTATATTAAGGCCAACCCACAAACTGTTGGTTTCCCAAAGAATGACCCTGCCGTTTATGAATTATATTTTTCTAAATCACAGATCAGTGCAAGATCAAGTCCAAGGATGAGATCTACTTTAAAGTTTATGAATAACTTATGGCACGCTTCTGAAGATACCGAGATCTCTTTGAATCAAAACATCTCATATGCTGACCGTTTCAGAATTAGAAAACCTGGTGATGCCCAATTCTCACTGGGTCCACATGCTGATGGAGGTGGTATTGAACGTTGGGAAGACGAAGAATACGCTAGAGTCTATTCTAAAATCCTTTCTGGCCATTGGGAAGATTTTGATCCTTACGATGCTACCCATCGTGTTGATGCTAACATGGCATTGTACCCAACGGGGAGCGCATGTTCTGCTTTTAGAACATTTCAAGGCTGGTTATCTATTTCTGAAATCGGTCCTGGTGAAGGTACAATTTTGCTTGCTCCATTGATTAAAGAAGTCACTGCTTATTACATTCTAAGACCGTTTTTCGATGCTAATGATGAGTTCGATTTCAGTGCAGATTTCAAAGGTACCAATATTGGTAAGGCCCAAGAGTTCAATGAGTTGACACATCCAGACTTGGAATTGAAGAAACTAATGACTCCTATCCCCAAAGTTAAACCGGGCGATGCCGTCTTTTGGCACTGTGACATGATTCATGCTGTGGATCCTGTTCATGAAGGCTCTGGTGATTCAGCAGTGGTTTACATTCCTTCTGTTCCTTTGTGTTCAATCAACACTGACTTGCTTCTATTACAACGAGAAGCATTGATCCATGGGTTAACGGCCCCGGATTTCCCTGGTTTTCCTAATTCCAAAGGTGAAACTGAACACGTTGGTCGTGGTACTGTTGAAGATGTTGAAAGTTTTGGTACTGAGGCAATGAAAGAGTCTGGTCTATTGCCATTTGAAATTATGGCTACCACTGTGGGCGAAAACGCTGCTATTGAAAAGGCCAACGATATCTTGTTTATTTATAATTAATTATAATGATGATCTGAATATATTATCGAGGATGGTTCCACAGTAGCTACGATTTCTTTGATTAATTAATATACTTAATTAAATTTTTAAAAAAAGGCAAGTCGCCATTACATTAGTAGTATTGAAATTGATTCTTATTCCGCATCTTCTTCCGCATCCTCTTCAGCTTCTTCATCTTCGTCTTCCTCGATTGGAATGGCCTCTAGATCCTTGATCACAGCCTCTAATTCAGCAGCCACGGATTTATGGTAGTCCAATTGGATCTTATTGAACAAGATGACCAAGTTGACAGATTCGGCAGGTTCAATCAACTTCTTCATACTTTGAACAGCAACTGTTGTGGCATTGACAAGTTCGTCTTCAGCATTGTCTAGTTTATCTTGTAAAACTGCTTGTTTTTCTGGATTGATCTTAACTTCGTAACGTAGAGTGTCAAAGTTTAATCTTGCAGTTTCAACTTTCTTTCTATTAGAAGTTGTTTCTTGAAAATTGTGATTCAAAGCTTCTTGCAGCTTCTTATTGAACTCATCAGTAATCAATCTATCTTGCTCTAATCTCTTGGCCCCAATCTTGGCTTGTGATTCTGAGAATTTTAATAAGACTTGTGATAGTGAGTTCTCTTCACCAAAGGAAGTTAATGTATCGTGTGAGACCTTGGCAGCTTTTGAAATTTCATAGGATAGAGTTTTTGGTAGAACAGCGTGTTCAGTTTGAGCCTTTAACACTTGCTCAGCCTCAGCAGTGTTGTTGGCTTTTTGTAAAGATTGGAACTTGTCTGTGATGGTCTTTGATAGGTCACTGACAGATTCCTTGATGTTTGGAGGATAATCATAACTTTCAATTTCATAAGTGTCAGTGATGGCCAATAGCTTTCTGTACACAGTTCTTAACGCGTCGACTTTCTTTTCTAATAGGATGTATTCTTCTGGAAGTTCAGAGATATCTTCAATGGAACCAAACTTCTCTTGAACCAAACGAGCAGTTCTCTTTGCAATTGGGGTGAAGTCATTTGACAACTTTTGCGCCTCCTTAAGACCTTCTTCAAGACCGGATTGTAATTGTTTGGAAAAGTTGGAGAAGAAAGACATTGTCAGTTTTTGGTCAATGTGAGTTTCCAGGAAACATTTGGTGGGAATGGTTATTTTTGGTGAGTTTTGACTGTTTTTCTAAGAAGTCGCGATTGGAGAGGGAGTTTGTTGCCCCAGTAACACATGTGTATAAAAGTAGTGGTTATATAAATGTTATATAATGAATGTTTATCTTCCATTGGAGAAAGTTCTTGTTCTTTAGAACTGATTGATTTCTTGAGAGAGAGAGAGAGAGAGAGAGAGAGAGAGAGAGCTGACACACAGAAAAGTTTCTTCATTTGTGGATAATTATTCGCCTTTCTTATGACTTCTATCAGGCTTTAGATTTCTATTCAGGTGTTATCCTTAATATGGTCTTTTAATTTTGATCCTCTAAAGGCCAAATTGAGAACTCAGACAGCTAATTATTCTGTTGAACTAATAGAGTGTTTTTAAAAAACTAATAAAATCAGTTTTAAAAACTAGCTAAATTAATAAATTATAAGTATTGAAAGCATATGAAATACGAATTTGTTTTACAGATATTAGAAGAAAGATTTAATATCCCTTTTATTTGTAGTTTTGCTTATATAATAAAAGACAGGCGCGAATATTATGTGATTGGTGGGGAACTGAATTAAACCAACCTGATTTCTGGTTCAGGGGATGTGGCTATTAATAATATTCCCATTCCCCATTCTAGTTCCACCGATGTCTTCACTTGTGCAGATTGACCATGTGAATTAAAATCATCTGTTGAATTTCGTCTGTCTTGTGGGAAATACCCTGACAACTCGCCTATCTCCAAACACATTCGCAGGTTGATTGGGGAAGTTATATGAGCTTCCTTCATACACCTTCCAGATAGTCATTGTGAGCCTGTTTTATAATGTTGCCACTGATCTATGGGTCTTGAATCTAACTTCAATTCCTTTCTTGATCAATTCTTTCTATGCATCTGATACCTCAGTGGACATTTTTAACAGAATCTCCATAAGTATCAGCAGCTTGAATCACCTCCTTAAGTATTTTCTTATAGAAATTCTCCCCTATGCTTTCTTTTTGTAGTTAATTCCTTTCGTGTAAGGAAAGTAAAAAATCTGTTAGTAAAACTTATACAGAGGCACTGACCTGATCATTGAACCTAATAGAAGGCCAAATTCTCATTATTCTCTTCCATCACAAGAATCAATAGCACATGAATTTTGAGATCTACAAGCATTTGGTTAATTGATCTTCAACTAACAAGCTGACAGAAGATATTCAACCTTTGATATCATACTGATTAATTAATTTGAGCAAGTGCAGAGTAAATCATATTTGATAATCAATATCAAATGAAACTCATAAGAGGTGTTTGGAGAGGGAAATCATCCAAATTACTAGCATCATTAATAGTGATGGAATTTACAATTCCTCTCCTTAAACATTGATGATCTATAGACTTGACAGGTGTAACTAGTAAGACAGGATTTAATGATGAAAATCCATCAATTGAATACCTTTTAAACCAATAGTTATTCTAGCATCAATTTGCTTTTTCAATAAATCATTCAAAAACCAGTTTCATGATCATGATGAACTTCTTCCCAAGGACGTTCAATTTCTTAGCTTTGAATATCTCCAGATTATTCGGGTTTCCAAGTCCGATTGTGGTAGAAAATTTATATATAAAGAGGAAATAATATCCACTTTTATTATTACAAATTTAATTACTAGCTTCTTCTTCTTTAACCACATCTCTTTCAAATTATCTTTCCAGCATTTTTATGATGTAGTTTAATTCTTCGTTTAGGCCTGGGCTGATATTTCATTTAGTGTTCCTTTGCTTGGCCGATAACAGATCCAATTACATGTGGTTTTGCTTGTATGCATCTAATAGTCCAATGAAGATTTTTAACTGAATTGCCATAGATATCAGACCTATTAATCACCTATCCAATGTATTTGATGGGATTCCTTGCCGTTTTGTAGTTATTGCTGATTGCTGTTAGTCGTTGTAATTGAATGATAGTTTTACAAGACAATCGATTCAAAGACAAAGAGACCATTAAGCAATCAATATTTAAATACTTTTATAATTAGCATTTAATAGTTTCTATATATCTTATTCAAATTATTCTTCTCTTTGAATAAATATATATATATATATATATAGCCAATATTTATGAGGAGACTTACTCGATCTTTTCAATTGATTTCTGA
This sequence comes from Taiozyma dajiaensis, assembly GCA_030579075.1. Classification (NCBI taxonomy): domain Eukaryota; kingdom Fungi; phylum Ascomycota; class Saccharomycetes; order Phaffomycetales; family Wickerhamomycetaceae; genus Taiozyma; species Taiozyma dajiaensis. Next base: position 821 of record JAKUAB010000098.1, on the reverse strand, counting down.
ACACACTAGTTGATCATCAGCCTACAACTCAATAAATACCAGACCTATAAGATCACAAAATATCTCAGAGTACACCACGGCGCTTCCTGGAATGAAACCGCTCTCCTCTTTAATCTCCTGTTTGGTAGGGTAGATTACCTTTTTCACCATTTTGAGAATGCTTATGAACTATTAGAGCCCAACTGCATCTTAAATAGTATCTCGTGAGACATTTATTGATATCACCAGGGGCTTTAATCGACACCACTTGTTTCTATGTAACGAGCATTTAGCCAACCTTGGGTTTATTTGTGTATTCAAACTTGAGATGCTGAACAAGAACCCGATATTAGCCTACTTTTCTCCCACTAATAAAGTATATGCGCCTTTTTCTTGCTTAGTGATATTGCCTATGGTCTACTAGGATTAAACTTAAACGATGTTATACAAGGTGGAAACCCATCAAACCATTATAATGGGGCCTTAATATCTCAGGGAGTTAGTTATTTGTTTACTTGCTGTTCATAAGAATTCGCTAGATTCACATCTCCACTATATAGATTGAAAGATTCTTCCATAGCACTTGAGTGAACATTGTTTTGTGGCAATGTGTTTCTTCCAGTAATGGTGACTACTAATATTCACGCCTAGAAATGTCAACAAAAATCCGTGATAGTTTAGTGGCTAGAATCACCGTTTGTCGTTAACTTTGACAGAACATGGTAGACCGGGGTTCAATTCCCCGTCGCGGAGCTTTTTTTTTGCCGAGTGGTCTATGACTGGGGAAGTTAGGTTTTTGGGGAAACTTTGCGCTGCCGTCCAAGTTGATTCCCCTGAGCTGC
>JAKUAB010000097.1:0-13603 GCA_030579075.1 Taiozyma dajiaensis | reverse complement strand
ATATCAGTTCGATAGGAGACAATTGTGGGGAGTTGGGATCATCTTGAAGCAAAGAATGAATCTTAACAGACTTAAGCCCAGATCTTGAAAGGGAAGAGTCTGTTACTGGTGCAAAACCTTGAGGTGGGAAATCTCTGGATGAATTCCCATAGTTATTCAGAGGTAAGACCTGAAAGGCACCCATCTTTTCCTGGACAGAGGTGGGTGGAATGATCCTCAACAACTTTTTTATTTGACCTGAGGTGAAACCATTAGTGGGTCTCTGTGATTTAAAGTGTTTGGAGCGAAGTGTCTTGGAGCGGCGCTTGAATTTGTTGTAATTGAACAGGCGACGACGGTCAGATGGAGGCATTGTATATTTGTGATGATAAGATAATTATTTGATTCTAAAGAAATAACTGTTTAGTTCTAGTGAGAGTATTTTCTTTTCTGTCGGCCAGTGGGATTTTAACTCATGATCAAATTATCATAAAGTTCTCACTCAGTACTGTGGGAAATACACAACAACAACAAACCCTTTGCCCGAATCTATCAGGAGAACTAATCACTTTTCTGTAGTCTTATGAAGTTGCAATCTTCACACTAATTTCTTGACTTGACGGCCTGTTGTTACACGTCGGTCAACTTTCAATTTAAGGGTCCTAATGGCGATAATGGCATTTGTCTTGATTCCAACTATCTGATGCCAAGTTTATCATGCAAGAGATGCTGTATGATTGCAACTGATCAAGAATTTCTTTACACAATCAGAAACCTTATAGGATACCTTCTTTACTTTAGAGAAACGTACCCTACTACATGTATATCAACTAAACACTGATAGTAAGTCTCGCATAGTTTCTTATTCGAAGAAGGAAATTCAGTAGTGCGGTTGGAGATTCCAGGTTGAAGAGATTTTGTGGCTGACACCTTCAGAAATTCTTGCATTGCATTGAATGGGCGAAAACCGTGTGATATAGGCACAGTATATTTGTATGGAACGATCTTATAATTACCTGCAGACGACGTTGATTATCATGAATCATGGTCCTGTTTGATTTCGAGATATATTGGGTGGTTCATTTGCATTCAGGGTGGGTAATTAACAACTCAGCTCGTAATAATTACTAGTCTCTTAATATTTATGTCATTAATTTGAGCAGATTAGTGCTCAAACAAATCTTAGCCCCACAACGAGGGGAATATACGGCTCAAAATATTATGGGTTAGGACAAACTTGTCTGTCATCTGGTACAGCCATCAGATTCATTTTGACAGGTTCTAATTGCCGTAACCGGCAAAGAAATCCGTTACAGGACCGTTCGACATCAACGTCCATAAAAGGCAGAAAAAATCAGCACACCTCTAAATTCAACCACTTAAAAACCTCTGTGATTACCCAATTTGCCATGTCCAAGAACGTTGTTGTTTTACCAGGTGACCACGTTGGTCAAGAAGTCACTGATGAGGCTATCAAAGTTTTGAGAGCTATTGAAGAAGTGCGTCCTTCTGTCAAGTTCAACTTTCAACACCATTTGATCGGTGGTGCTGCCATCGATGCCATTGGTGTCCCATTACCAGATGATGCTCTAGAAGCCTCCAAGAAAGCTGATGCTGTCTTATTAGGTGCTGTTGGTGGTCCTAAATGGGGTACTGGTAGCGTCAGACCAGAACAAGGTCTATTAAAGATCAGAAAGGAATTAAACTTGTATGCAAACTTGAGACCATGTAACTTTGCCAGTGATTCCCTACTAGACTTGTCCCCAATCAAGAAGGAGATCGTCCAAGGGACTGATTTCACTGTTGTCAGAGAGTTGGTTGGTGGTATTTACTTTGGTGAGAGATCAGAAGATGATGGCTCAGGTGTCGCTTCAGACACTGAAACTTACTCTGTCGCTGAAGTCCAAAGAATCACCAGAATGGCTGCATTTTTATCTCTACAACATAACCCACCACTACCAATCTGGTCCTTGGACAAGGCTAACGTTCTTGCTTCTTCCAGATTATGGAGAAGAGTCGTTCAAGAAACCATTGACAAAGAATTCCCACAATTGGAAGTCCAGCATCAATTGATTGATTCTGCTGCTATGATCCTAATTAAATCTCCAACTACATTGAACGGTATCGTGATCACGTCCAACATGTTTGGGGATATTATCTCCGATGAAGCCTCAGTGATCCCAGGTTCTTTAGGTTTACTACCATCTGCCTCTTTGGCCTCATTACCTGATACCAACAAGGCCTTTGGTCTATACGAGCCATGCCACGGGTCTGCCCCAGATTTAGAAAAGGGTAAGGTGAACCCAATTGCCACCATTTTATCCGCTGCCCTGATGTTGAAGTTGTCGTTAGACTTGTTCGAAGAAGGTGTTGCCTTAGAAATGGCCGTGAAGGAAGTTTTGGACAGCGGCATCAGAACTGGTGATCTAAAGGGTTCTAACTCCACTACTGAAGTCGGTGATGCTGTTGCTGCTGCCGTCAAGAGGATCTTGTCCTAGGTTCTACGCCTTGATTTTTTGTCGTTAGTTTTATGAAAATGTTGTTAACGTAATGTATCAAGTGCTATGTAGTACTACAAACATTGACATGTTGTAGCATATATTATCATTGAATTTGGCGGAATATAAATCACCAGGACCTCTAATATCCTTGAATATTGGTATGAGAGGGCATCTTATCTGGAAAAGGTCACGGCCTTTGGATCCAATGGCACACCGTCTGGTCCAATGTTGTTCTGTTGGAAGCTAGACCTCGTGTAATCCAATCTAGCAGCATCAAAGGAGATCCCTTTGGCCGCCATGATCTCTTTAATCTTGCTCTTTGCGTTTTCATCTAGTCCTGCTCTTGAATCACCTTCCAAATTCTCAGTTAGATCGAACTGGTCTGATGTCAGCCCATCCTCGATGTCGTTCTCAAAGGATGAAACACCCAGATACCCACCTCTTCTGATCCTTCTGCGTGCCAGCCAGGCTCGAACCTTGGGCACTGTGATACCTAGGATTAGTAAATGAGTTATAAATATGCCTTTGTGATCACTCACGCCAATTGTTGCGTTGATGAAATGCGACTAGCAGAAAAATAATGAATACACCTCCAGAAGAGAACTGATAGTGCTTCTTTTCCAGTGGCATCGTTGGGGTTAGCTTAGAGATTACTACTGTTAAAGCCCACGAAGAGACAGCAATTTTTGAACTTGAGGTAGCCTTGTTAAATTCGAGGCTCCGCTGCCATATTGAAACAGTAGCTGGTTTGGGCACAGTGGTCAGTCTCAGCCACTTTGAAGAAGATATTAGAAGAGAGGAGTATGAGAAGGACTTGCGACAGTGACCTAGCAATAAGCAGCCTCTATTATTGTCATCAGTTGTCACTTTCACCATAGTATCACACATTAAACCCCCATAGCTTCATCCAATACTGTATCGGGCAATTTTCGCGCACATGGTGCTCCCTTTATGAAATTGACCAATATTGAACAAACCTCATGCTACCCAAACATCAATTCTACACAAAATGACGCTGCTGACTGCTGATAAGGAGAAGGTCAAACGTGCTATACCAAAGGCTTCAAATAAGGTACTCGATGCCACCGTTGCGAGACTATACATAGCCTATCCAGACCCGAAAGAGTGGACTTACACAGGCTTGTCTGGTGCCATAACACTGGTGGATGATCTGGTCGGTCACACATTTTTCTTGAAGCTTGTGGATATCAATGGCCACCGTGGTGTTGTCTGGGACCAGGAATTGTGGGTTGGATTCCAGTACAACCAGGATCGCTCGTTTTTCCATACTTTTGAGATCGAAGAGTGCTTGGTTGGGTTGTTGTTTGATGACACCAAAGAAGCTGCGCATTTCTTCAAGAGAGTTACTGAGCGTGAGAAGCACGCCTCCAAAAAGACCGCACAGAATAAGAATGCGATTGCCCTGAAGAAGATTTCAAAGGGACCAGATGCTCCAGGTCCTAGAGGCGAATCCTTGGTTGCTAATGATAACAGATATAGAAAGACTACCCATGTGTTATACTACGATGATCAGCCACCACCAGAATGGAGACCATTGTATAGAGAGTTAGCCTCTGCCGGTATCACCGAAGATATGATTGCTGATAATAAGGATTTCATTAAAGGCTACATTAACAAACAAGGTGGACCATTAGTAGGGTTAGAACCACCAATTTCAAGAAAGTATCACCATTCTAACACCAAACGACAAGAAGAAGCAACGATCTCGCCATCGCCTTCCATAAAGAAGAAACCACCTCCACCTCCACCATCACAGCAATATTCTAGTGCATCTTCCACCGTCGCTTCGCCATCACCACCTTCTGTCCCATTACCATCACTACCTCCACAACCTGAATCATTGGACTCAAAGGCTGAATCTACATCAGAATCTTCGCCAGTTTCAACTCTTGTCCATAGAGTACCACCGCCATTGGCTAGCCAAACTATTCACAATGTCCCGCCCCCAATCACCTACTCAGCCACTCCATCATCTGGTACAAGACCTGTTCCACCACCACTCCCGCAAAGTACCAGACCTGTTCCACCCCCATTACCACAGGGGAACAGACCCATACCTCTACCACCTACCAGCCGCGTTCCTCCACCAGCTGCACATCCAAGAACAGGCGGAGTGCCACCTCCCACTCAGGGCAGAACTGCATTCCCGCACCCAGCTCAGGGTAGAGCTCCACCGCCTGCTCCACCACCAAGAAGACCCGGTGCTCCTCCGCCTGCCCCTCCTCCAAGACGTAGTGGTGCTCCACCTCCGGCTCCTCCAAGTAGAGTCGTTTCACAACCACAGGCTCCTCCAGAACAGCAATATCAACAGCCTCCACCTCCGCTTCAACAACAATTCCAAGTACTTCCGCAACGTCCACAGGCAACGCCAACTTCTTTACCATTACCGCAGCAACAACAATCTGCTCCACCACCAACGACATTCCCATCTTCAAACCCACCACCAACATCATTCCCAACACAAACCCAAGCTCCTGCTGCTCCTCTGGCTCCTCCATTACCTGCTCAAAACACTTCTGCTGTACCATCTCCACCACCACCAATGAGTAACACTACCGCTAATTTACTACCACTGCCTTTGCTTGTTAGTAACTCATCAGTTCCACCACCTCCACCACCTCCACCATTGCCTGCCCAGGGTGACTCTGCTTTGGCGCCGGCAATACCACAACCAGACAGTGACCGTGATGCCCTGCTTGCCTCCATTAGGAGTGCTGGGATCGGTGCACTACGTAAGACTGACAAGTCCGCACTAGACAAACCTTCGGTGATATTACAAGAGCAAAGAGGTGAAGCACTCCCTACATCATCTTCTGGTGACGCTCCAGGTGCCGCAGGTGGTGGTACATTGGCTGATGCTCTTGCTGCCGCTTTGAACCAAAGGAAGCAAAAAGTTGCTAATTCAGACAATGAATCTGATGGTGAAGATTGGTAAGCAGTTACCTACAATTGAAGCCTGCAATTCAAGCTCAAAATATAATCTTACTATTACTATTTCTCCTCTGCCTTGGATTGTAAGAATCTCTCTTGCCATAGCTGTAACCATTTCGTCTTTTTCTCATCACCTTTATTCAACTCCTTCACTAATTTGATAAGGTCTTCAGTCTTCTTCTGGATATCTTTCAAATGGGCGTTCAGCTGGTATGACGATTTTTTATTCATGAAGATATGTGATGTCAGGTCGTCAATCTCTTCCAAGATCTTGCTCTGCTCCTTGTTGAAAGTGTCAATATCTGAATGGTTTGTTACATTACCATCAGGAAGGGATTTCACTAATGATGATAATAGCAATTTCAGCAGTTTCACTTTCTCCCTCCAAGTGTCAGCGAATTCCAACACCATAGAATCAATGACTTCTTTCTCTTCATCATCATCATCATCATCATCTCCAGACCCTAGATCTTCTAATCCAAATGGATCATCGCTCATAATCGCAGGATCTTCTAACCATTCTTCAAACTCCTCAAGTACATCATCGATCAATGAAAGAGAGATTTTTAACTTCTGTTTCAGTAATTGTAATTCACCACCTTGCACCATTTTCTCCAAGTTCTGACAAATTTCCCAGAGTTTCCCCACAGAAACCAATCTACCCTCTACATCGTCCTTCTTATCAAAGTCCAAACTGTTCAATTCCTCCAATAACGTCACGTAACCATTGACCAAGTCCGAAACGGAGGCCTTGATCGCCGTTTTGTATAGAATGCTTAAATCTTCCTTGCGGATCTGGGCATGCAGTGAGACCAGCTTTTGGAACACTTCAAACAGCTCACTTAGTTGCTCATAGGAAGCATTGACAGAAACTGGAGGTCTGAAGGCGATACCGACTTTGGTAGTATGTGCAAAGATAACTTTTGAGATCTTAATCAGTTCATCATTAGTGTCTTCGATAGAGGATGGGTTGATTTTCGAAAGGTCAGTGCTGTAGAGCAACAGTGTATCTTTGAATGTAGATATCAAAGCCCTTAATTCCTCTTCTGTATGATCAGCCATGACAATATTCTCTATTATTTGCTTGCAAACTGTGCTTGATCTCTAATAGTTTTGGTTATCCAATTTTTTTCTCTTAAAGATGAACTGTAAAAGACTTGTTTCGCGCAAAGTTTTACAGTTTGTATATTTCTTCTACTTAAAGGCAAACATATATTACAGTTTTAGGCTCTTGATATTAAGTTCTTTCTTGGTAGTATTCCATAATGTCAACGAAGGACTTCTTATGGAATGGCTTTTGGGTGGTTCTGTTGATAGATTGGATACCTAATTGAGAAACATAGTCACCGAATTCCCAATTATCAGCAAAGCTCCAGGCAAAGGCACTTAAGGGCAATCTTCAAAATTCATTTGTTCTAGGGAATATATTTACCATTCGTTTTAAAGATCTGGAAGTACCTAAATCTGTAACCTAGCTGTAAGCGGGATTTCGGGCCTATATGCCATTAATAAATGAGAAGACTTTTACCAAATTCGTATGTGATCGTTTATCTGTTAGCATGTGTCCCTAACCGGTGAAATTGACCTCATCTTGACAAAAGGCGCCGGGGCGCAACTATTACTAAAATAAACTAACCCAGGCGCAGAAAAAGAACAACTCAAAAACTCCACCAATTCTCTAAGAAGACGCAACGGAAAGATAATGTCTAAAGAACCACACGTAGAGTGAGTGACCCACCAAGGTTTGCGGTGTTACTGCACATATTGTGCCCCAATGGCATTCGTACTAACTTTGCCCTAGTCAATCCACAAAGGAAGCTAGCCAAGGTCAGTTGAGGTTAAACCCTCCATTGTTCAAGCTGAAGATTCTAGATGCCCTTAAAAACAACAGCATAGACCAGTTGAAGACGCTAGTTGGTTCAGTTGAGACTAAAATCAACGCCTATGAGCTTGAACAGGTTAAAAGTCTTATCTTAAACTTGGCTGTGCAAGTGGCACCAGCTAAGCTGATAACCAAGTTGCTATCCGAGGAATATTCCAAGGACTTTGGCATTGACATAAATGAGCAAGATTCTGATGGTAATACTCCCTTACACTTGGTCGCTTTGAATAACAGAATCGACGTTGCACAATTGTTGCTTAGAGATCCAAGAATTAATGACACGATTTTGAACAATGACTTGAAACAGCCCATTGACTTGACCAAGGATCTGAACATGGTCTCCTTAATGCAACATGAGAGAGGGATTTATATTGAGAAGATTGCTATTGAGTTCAAACAAGCCTTCTTGGACCATGACATGGCCACATTGGATGAGATTTTGGCTGTCCCTAGAAACTATGAGCTTTTAGATATCAATGGCTACGATCCTGAAACTGGCGAGACAGTTCTTCATGAGTTCATCAAGAAGAATGACATTGGTATGGTCAAGTGGATCTTGAATCACGGTGGTGATCCATTTAAGAGAGACAGAAAAGGTAAACTGCCTTTAGAGCTTGTGGCAAAGCAAAATGAAACAATGAGACAGATATTAAAAGAGGCCTCACAAGAACAAAGTGTCATTGATACTAACGCGGGGAGAATTGGTGGTATCACTGCTCCTACGTATAAAGGTTATTTGAGGAAGTGGACCAATTTTGCGTCTGGCTATAAGTTACGTTGGTTCGTCCTAGATTCCAATGGTACACTATCTTACTACAAGAGCCAAGAAGATACAAACAATGCCTGCAGAGGCTCATTAAACATGAAGAGTGCTTTGTTACATTTGGATTCTTCCGAAAAGCTGAAATTTGAAATCATTGGTGCCAGTGGTAGTAGATGGCATTTGAAGAGTAATCATCCAATTGAGACCAATAGATGGGTTTGGAGCTTACAAGGTGCTATCAGATACTCCAAAGATAAAGAGAAAGCTACTCGAATTGCTCAAAAGCAAGCTACGACTGGTAGAATCAGTCTGGATCAGAGAAACCTGCTAGGAGCTAATTACAGTACACCCAGCAGAAGAAACAGCAGCAGTTCTTTACACAGCGCCTTTTCGAATTCAAGCTATCCAACGAGCCACTACTCTAAAATTGAAAGGACCAAAGACGGAAAACCACTCGTTGACCACCCTCATATTGTTCAAGACTCTGATTTTGAAGAAGATGATGATTACGAATACGACGACTCTAGAGAACTGGAAGATATCAACGAAACTGCTGGTCCATTCTCCCAAGAAATTTCAGTGTTGAGAAGCAGGTTCTCTATTGAATTATCATCGTTGAAGGATTTGCTTGAATTGCTACAGAAATCAGGTGTCAGTGATGAAACTTTGGATATCTCGTTGAAATCTGTTAATTCTTTGATCAATGGCTTTTCTAATTACAATGATCTTGTGGGAAAGAGAGATGAAAAGTTAATTAAAAATCTGAACAAGCAAAGGGATATTAATGAGCTGTGGATCAATTCTATCAGGGACTTGGAGAATGAATTACTAGTCAAAAATGAAGAACTTGAAGTTTTTGAAAGAGAAAGAAAGAAGATCAAGAAAGCATTGAGCAGAAAACAATCACTGAGTGCTCCATTAGCCACCACAATGTCTGAAGATTCTGATGGTGTTTCAAAAAGTGTTGAGGAATCTCCAGCTCCAGTAGCTCTAACGGTTGAAACAGAACAAGGCGAAAAGAAAGTCATTGCAGAAGCATTATATCCAACAAAAGCTGGGACTAGTCCTGTTCTAGTGTCTGATGACCCAGATTATGAAATTTCTCGGATCTTACAAGAAGATGAGGACTCTGATGACGAGTTCTTTGACGCAGATGAATTTTCCGACACCGAAGAAGAGATCATACATGAAGAACCACAAGGGGTTGATATCCCCGAGGTCATTCTCGAAGTTCCAGAGCCACCAGAAGAAGTCGAAGGTGATGATGAGAGAACACTTATCTCGACCTCCGAAGGCACAACTGAAGTCCTCGGTGAAGAAGTCCCACGGTCCACTAATGAACTACAAGGACAAAAGCTTGAACTACTTGTCAAAGAGGGTTCATTTCTTGGTTATGAAGATCCAATAAGAACCGAGCTGCCTTTGAAAGTAGATAACAGACCAAAAATCAGTTTATGGGGTATTTTAAAATCCATGATCGGGAAAGATATCACTAAAATTTCACTACCTGTCACCTTCAATGAGCCTACCTCCATGTTACAAAGAATCGCTGAGGATTTGGAATATAGCTCTTTGTTAAATGAGGCTGCCAGCTTTGATGACTCTACAAAGAGACTTTTATACGTTGCTGCCTTTGCTGCATCTGAATACTCATCCACACTAGGGCGTGTCGCTAAACCATTCAATCCGTTATTAGGTGAAACTTATGAGTACTCGAGACCGGATCTCGGTTTCAGATACTTCACTGAACAGGTCAGCCACCACCCACCTGTCAATGCTGCTTTAACTGAATCTACCAAATGGGATTACTATGGTGAAACCTCTGTTAAGGCCGGTTTCAATGGTCGTTCCTTTGATGCCCGACCTTTAGGTGGTTGGTTTCTACATTTGAGACCTGATTCAGAGAACCATGAAGAAATTTACACTTGGAAGAAGATCACGTCATCAGTTGGTGGTATTATGCTAGGTAATCCACAAATTGACAATTATGGTGAGATGGAAATCACCAATCATAACACAGGTGATAAATGCATCGTCAATTTCAAACAGAAAGGCTGGAGAGGGAGTTCTGCTCATGAATTGAGTGGTGTTGTAACTGACTCCAAAGGTAAGAAACACTGGGCTATTGGCGGTCATTGGAGTTCAAAGATTTATGGCAAGAAAATCACTGGTAAGGAAACAGGCAATATTAAAGATGACACTAGTGGTACAAGGTTTGTCATTTGGCAACAATCTCTAAGACCTGAAGTTCCATTCCATTTGACGAAGTATGCTATCTCATTGAATGCTCCACAGCCTAAATTGATCCCATGGTTAAGCAAGTCAGATACCAGATTGAGACCAGATCAAAGAGCAATGGAAGATGGTAGATATGACGATGCCAGCAAGCTCAAAAATGATGTTGAGGAGAAACAAAGGGCAACTAGAAAAGCAAGAGAAAGGGATGGTGTGGAGTATAAGCCGAACTTTTTTAAACGCTCTATTCATCCACTGACTGGCGAGGAATATTGGAAATTCACTGGTGATTATTGGTCTTTAAGAAAGGATCATAAACTCCCTGAAATTGACATCTTTGTCTGAAATGTTTTAAATGAATACATAAAAATTACTTAGTACAAGTATTCCGTTACTTTTAAACGAATGTCTAACTACCAGCTCTCTAAGAAACCAACATAGTAGAATATTCTCCCAGTGTCCTCGATTCTCAATTATTCAAATATTTCAACCTGTTTTCTAGCGCTCTCTTCAAAGGTGATAGTAACCTCATCAACAGAGTTTTTCTTGCTAGGGTTCAATTTCAGCAACCCCCAATGACATTGTCACCCATCTCAGTTTGGACTAGACTCGGATGAATACCGACGACAAGTAATATAATCGAATGCTTAAAAGCGACCTTTGACTGAATAGAAACAAACTAATTAGGAAAAGTGCTTTCATAGCCCATCGAAGCTACCGTGAATGTCATGAAGATGATCTTTCTCGTATCCCGCACTCTCCAAGAACGGATATAGAGAACAACTGGAACCACAATGGTCTTCATAGACAGAACTAGAAAAATGTTGTTGGGATAAAGGTGCTCATAAACAATCAAAATCAAACGATTTTTGAGTTTAAACTGGACTCTCCCCCTAGTTATATATATACACTGCCAGAAGTTCAGGTCATGTTGGGTTGATAACTCCAACAAAAATCATCTTCAACAAGTTGGCTACGACTTACCAATAACCTTGATGAGCTATAATTGTTTACTTGATTGCACTAATTAGCAGAGCTATTTCAGACAATCGTGGGAAATTATAGCAGGCTGTGTAACTAATGAGTTGGGGTCCTTTTTTGTTGACGTTTAAATGTTGAGTTAAAGGTTGTGAGGCCTTTTTCCAAACACGAATGAAATTTCCATAAGGCGCATTTAAAATGAAAACTTACAAAGGTCAGTCTTTGTTTCTTGGGTATAATGGTCACTTGAGTTTATTATATACTCACGCATTACAAATAGCCTCTCTCTTTGAGGAACTGGCACTCTTCCAACTCCCATGATAGTGATGACGAACCAACATGACCTCCTCATCTCTATTCTCCTTTCCATTGAAATATGGCTCTGGAACGATCATGAGATCTTCAATAATCAGCGGTTCTTTGATATGAGTGACGTTCTCCCAGCCCAAGTTCACATTAGGCCCATGACCATATGACAATTCTTTGTTCTCTGGGTTTTTATGTCTCGTCTTCTCCCATGTCAGAGTCAGATTGTTGAAGTTTCTTATTCTGGGGGTTGTCAGCGAGTTAGCGTAAGCAAATACTGCATCAGTATAGGCTGGAGGGCCTGTGAGTTCCATGATACCGTTATAGTATGATTCTTTCCCCTTGTTGAAATCGTATTCGACGCCATCTTTGGTCCAAATTTTGGTCTTTGAGTTGTATTGCTCAAGAGCCTTCACAATGTTATTTATCAAGATGGCAAAAATCGGATGACGTGGTTTACTCTGCATTGTCCATTGACACAGCTGAACACGACGGCTGAAGATTCCCTTCCAATCTGCACAATCACATTCACCCTCCAGCCCAGTAACAGCGCCTAGAGTGTTTTCTTCACCGTACAACGTTTCATTGAAACTGATCCAGTTAGAAAATGGTTTCATCTTTTCTGTATCGGTATCAGCATAGATACCACCATTCAAGAATAGTGCACAGTAGCGAAAGAAGTCGAATCTCAGAATGTTTCTGGGTAAAGTGTTGAAAGCCTCGATGATTTCAGGAAATAGAGCACCAAAATGACGCAGCAACAGACGGTAAAGCTCTCTATCATCATACACATAATGTTTGAAGTCAGGCTCATTCTCAAACCAACTCTTGACTAGTGTTGAGTGCATGCCAACGTTTTTGTCTTTATCTGACTGGGTGATAGTTTTTGGAAAAGGCGTATTATCGATCTTGTAAGGGTACACATACTTCAGTCTATCCAGTAACGGCATAGCCAGTATTTCTTCATCTGTCATTTGCTTATTCTCTTCATACTTATCCTCGTCTTCCTTCTGCTCTGTTTCAGGATCGTGTGGTGTGTCCTTCTCTGGTTGAACTTCACTGTTATCTTTGAAGTAACTTGAAAGGGGTTTCTCTGGGATGATTTTGCTGATGGCTTCAGAGGCAGAGGTCTCTGACACTGCGATTTGGATGATAATGAGAAGGGAGATGAAGGTGCTCAGGCTGATGAACCACAGCTTCTTAGTGGAGGCTCGACTTATTGAATGAGATATGAGTCGTGTTTGTTCAACAATGGTGTTAATGATCCCTGTAAACGACATGTTGTGGAGCGTTTTTCGCAAGTATATAGCACTTTAGGGTCTTAAAGCACTAACAGTTTGATATGAACTAACAGGACACGAGTGATACTCTCTTCTTTGGTGGACAAAATGAAGTGAACTGGCCTTTTAAAGTGAGTTCATTTCATGTCATCAGACCCTTTGTTAATTTAGAACTTGACCGTAGCGAAATGACAGATACGCAAACTGTTGCCTATATGAGTTTAGTGAGAACTTAAATTAATGAGAATATAAAGGGGGCTGTTAACGAGTTAACGAGTTAAAGACCTCTATATAAACACAAACCACATACTCTCTAAACTAAACAGTTATTTCTTTACAATCAAATAATTATCTTATCATCACAAATATACAATGCCTCCATCTGACCGTCGTCGCCTGTTCAATTACAACAAATTCAAGCGCCGCTCCAAGACACTTCGCTCCAAACACTTTAAATCACAGAGACCCACTAATGGTTTCACCTCAGGTCAAATAAAAAAGTTGTTGAGGATCATTCCACCCACCTCTGTCCAGGAAAAGATGGGTGCCTTTCAGGTCTTACCTCTGAATAACTATGGGAATTCATCCAGAGATTTCCCACCTCAAGGTTTTGCACCAGTAACAGACTCTTCCCTTTCAAGATCTGGGCTTAAGTCTGTTAAGATTCATTCTTTGCTTCAAGATGATCCCAACTCCCCACAATTGTCTCCTATCGAACTGATAT
>JAKUAB010000096.1:0-13578 GCA_030579075.1 Taiozyma dajiaensis | reverse complement strand
GAAGCAGCAGCTGAAGAAGCATCTGGGGATGAAGCAGCATCTGAGGATGAAGCAGCAGCTGAAGAAGCATCTGGGGATGAAGCAGCATCTGAGGATGAAGCAGCAGCTGAAGAAGCATCTGGGGATGAAGCAGCATCTGAGGATGAAGCAGCAGCTGAAGAAGCATCTGGGGATGAAGCAGCATCTGAGGATGAAGCAGCAGCTGAAGAAGCATCTGGGGATGAAGCAGCATCTGAGGATGAAGCAGCAGCTGAAGAAGCATCTGGGGATGAAGCAGCATCTGAGGATGAAGCAGCAGCTGAAGAAGCATCTGAGGATGAAGCAGCAGCTGAAGAAGCATCTGAGGATGAAGCAGCAGCTGAAGAAGCATCTGATGAGCTCTCAGTGGAGATAAAGGTAGATGCATCAGCTAATGTGGTAGTTGATGAAGTTTCAGAGGAAGAAGCAGCTGATGAAGCTTCGAAGGATGCACCAGTAGATGAAGCCACTGAAGAGTTTTCAGAAGAAGCAGCTGATGAACTTTGAGAAGAGGCGCTAGTGAATACGTTATCAGATGAAGATGGGACCACAGAAGATGATGAAGATGGGACCTCAGAAGATGATGAAGATGGGACCTCAGAAGAAGAAGATGATGATGATGATGATGATGATGATATAACTGAAGATGATGAACTAGTGAAACATTCTGCGCCTGGAGTTCTAACAATCTGAGTAACGGTGGAATCAGCACCAGTGGTGAATCTAGTGATGGTATCACATCCAGTCCAATCAGTAGTAACTGTGGTGGTCTTTGGGACTTGTTGGCCGTTACCGTCACCACCAGCACTACCCTTAACCAAGGAATAAGTCACAGTTCTTTTAGAATTTTTACCACTTCCTCTTGAACACGTGACACTGAAGTCGTAGTTGATACTCAATGATGATGGAACACCAGAAATGAAACCATCAAAGAAGAAGCGACCACCGGTGGGTATAGCACCAAATGAAACAGAGTATGTACGCTTGTTAGTGGACAGATACTCATTTTTGTTGGCTAAACTCTGAGCAGCAGTTGGTTGACCAAATGGGTTGACAGCGGTAGCCACAAATGATTCATAATTAGAGAATAGAAGGTTGCTTGGACTTTGAATGGTGTAGGTGAAAGAACCACCAGTGACACGACCAGAAGGACATAGATTTGCATCAGAACGGTAAGTGACAAAAAACTCGTTGTTCATGGTATATCTGCCTAGATAGTCTTCAGCAGTTGAGTCAACAGCGCTTAGCCTCAAGTTACCAGAAATAGCATTGTTGAAAGTCACCGAGTTAGAACCAGTTTTCCAGTGTTGAGCCAAGTCTAGGGCATCAAGTCTTGCACCACCGTCAAAAACAAGCGTTAGGTCAACGTCACCAGAGATGGATTCGTAGCCAGTGATATCTTGGGTAATGGTACAAGAGATCTTCGTTGAAGAGGCTCTACCACCAGCAGACTTGATTTGACATGAAGCAAAGTTTTGACCATTGGCTTTGATGTCGAAGTTTTGGGTCAATGTACCGTCGTTAATACGAACTTCAAAGACATCTGGCATATCAAGCGAGAATGTGTCACCAGTTGCAGCACCAGTCTTTTCAATATCTAGTAAGAAGCTCAGGTTTGAATCATAGAAGCCAAATGGAGTACCAGCACCTGCAGTTGTAGCAGTAATGGAGTTGATAGAAGTAAAGATATTACCCAACTCTTTAGCTAGGGCAGTATTAGCCAAAGAAGCTATCAAAACGGAACCAAATAATGACTTGATCATTGTTTGGAGCTCTATGGTTCGTTGATAGTGTTAATTCAAGAAACAGTGTCCTGTTTGGAAACAGAAGAAAAGAAAAGATTTTCCTTGATATATATGTTTGGAAGACAGATGCCACACAAGCTGAGAACACAAGATCTCTTCAATATTGAATCTCGTATTAGGGCCTAAATCGGAAGTTTGTATCACGCGCATAATGTTTCCACTAAGGTGAGTGCATTGCAGTAACGCACTTTCGGTGGGTCAAGCGGCTACATGTTAGCTGGAGGTAGACTTAATCCATACAGATCTCCGTCAAGTGGAGCAATTAAAATTCTGTTAGTACTGCACGGTACGCACACTGCACAGTGCACAGCTAGCTGTGGGCTAATTATATAATATTAATTATATAAATTTCTTCCTTTTGAGATTTGGGTGCAGCTAAGCGAGGCTGTTCATGCATCGACGTGCGCTTTTCGCTGCCTAAACATTTCCTGAGCCTCTTAATGGAATTCGTTTCTAGAAAACAGGCCACGCAGGGAATGTTCAAAACAGGACAATAGACATGGGTTGTCTGTCGAATTTCTAGGAGGTCACTTCAATTTACTCGGATTTGGAGGATAGTCACTACCATTGATCTCGCTAGTATTCTCTCACCATCATAGTACAATACTTCGACCGAGGTGGCAATGTAACAGCTTTGAAAGAATAATTAAGTCTTGGATGGAGTTAAGGGAGAAGTTCCATTTCTTTTTTTTAGTGTTTCTTGTGCTTGCGCTTACTTAAAAGTGAGCAGTACTATAACTTATATACAATAAGAATATGAGAATTTTTTTAGCATCATGCATAGATGTACGTATATGTTTAGTTTTTGCCAATTAAATATAATTTGATCTAGATTAATAGGACGTCAAGTTAAGATAGAAAATCTAGTAATTTATTATTATAAATTGTCTTTTAAGGCAGCTGATTCCTGAAGATGATGGCTTCGAATTACAATTGTTCCAACAAACACATCTGGGGAATAGCCTTACTTCTTCTCTTGATGCTTGGGATGCTGGTCACAGGATAAGATAGGACTCTCTGGTTTGTCCTTGGGCCTTCCATAATTCAGTATAATTGATCAAGATCCTCACTTGGTTGGTTAAAGTTCCTGGGGAGAGAACACTAAACTTAGTGAAGAACCAAGATTGTGGAGAACCGGTCAAAAGCTTAAACACCACCTTTAATTAGCAAAGGCTTAAATGATCCCGATTCCCCAGTGGCCAATCTTACCCCTCTCATTCTTTATGGCTAATTCCGACAATTGGCTGATACTAGCGCGCTTTGATGTTCAGGCCGGCTTTTGGATTGCCTATCTTTCATGCATAGAAGGAAAAAAGAACTTTTAATGCATGAAAAAGCATGACCAACGGAGAAAAAGAAAATTCTCCAAAGTTTAGAATTTTGTGAAAAAACGGAAATCTGCAGGCTCAATTAACAAGAAGCCCCCCTTGGACAGGGAATTAAAAAGAATGTTGCCCAGAATAATAACGGTTTTAGATCAAAAAAAATTCAAGTTCTCTTAATTCTCTAAAAGCATTCCAAGGCCTTGGAATTCATCAGACAGACTTCTTCAAGTTTCACATAGTAGTCTCTGTCTTCGGGAACATCAGTCTCCGGGGAATTAATCAGCTCCTTAGTTCTGGCCCAAAAATTGTTAGGGTTCCAACTTCTTGGTACATATATGCAGATCCATGCACAGAATTTAACCGAAATGTATTGAATTAGGGCATACCGTAGGGGAAATTGACAGCCTACAGGCCCTCCTAATTAAACCTGTTCAAGTGTGCCTCAGGAGTCACTGGTCAGATCTTGCGGGATTAAATGATATGAAATAGACCTAAACTATCCTAAATATTGATCTTTTATACTGACAATTGACAATGGATTGCAACAATGATATCGTAATGAATGCTTCAATATGGCCGGCTAAATGCCAGGGTCTGAAAAATAAAGGGCGGCATGTCTAATTATATTTTTTTTTAATTTTTTATGATGCGCTCTATCATATTTAATTATTCATGGTTCCAACTTCCAAGTAATTATTTTTCAGACCTGAATATACAATATCAGCAAGAACGTTGATTCGTGCTAATAGCGCTGCGTAATTAAGGCCTAAAGATTGACAGCTATTTCTAATTTGCAGATCAGGACGTAAAGCTGGAGACATTTCACACATACCACCAAAGGCACATATTCTCAGGCAGTTCACCTCTCATCTAAGGGAAAAATTAATCGATAAAAGGGTTCTCCAAACAATCGTGAGCTTCATTACGAGGGAAGGTGTATGGGTTTCACCCAAAAGTTTGGTTCTCATGGTTAAAGCTGGAGTAATCTCTTTGGTACTTCAGTGTGAAATGTGCACATTGTTCTATTATAGGCTTTAACCTTATCTACATTCCCTACTGAGTTTGGGCTTACTGAAAGTTGCGTAACTTTAGATGCAGGCGGCTGGTTTGTTATTTTATAAGAACATATATATTTATACTAATTAAACATGATGGAGGGTAATAATTAGTTGCCCTATTTGGAGTTTAATTACAACTCTAGTCATACCATGTGTTACCCAATCTCACTCAATCTGACGCTCTTATATGTATTTGGATTTTTCCCTACGCCATCCTTCATAAAAGTACGAGAAGGCTGGAAGTTCACTCTAGAAGTGAGTAATTAAATTATATAGATCCCGATTCCCAACGTTTAAAACCGTAAACGTGTTACGACGTGAGCATGTAGATCCCTGCGGAAAAATTCAACATAGTCTAATTAAATTTGATCATCTTATTATAATATTGATTAAAGGAGGTTCAAAATAATAATACTTATAATTTGGAAACTAGAGTCACCAACCCAAATTGAAGCCGCATAATTTGGGTAGGTCCGATATAATATCGAAAGACAAAAGAGTGAGACATTCTAAGGTATAATGACTGTTCAAAAAACTATTCAAAAAACTCCCAAGTGAACTTCAAACAATAGCAGTGCAGTGGTCCTAAACACCGTTTGTAATTTGGGCTCTTCCAGTTCTCTTTGTCTAATTAATGATGGCGCCGTTAATAACTGTACACAGAATAATTCTGCATGAAAATAGAATTTGGGTAACCATGCATGATAACACAACCCTCCAAGTACATATTATTCGATCGCTAGCAGCTAGCTAGCTCATGTACTAGTAGTCTAATTTTTCAATCTGTACTCTGCGCAATTAAATCATGGCCAACTTTTTGATTGGCTAGATTCAGATCTCGCATTTTTGGCCTGCAACCACATGAATTATACGAAGCGTAAAAGCCTCTTGGTGTCCACCCATACATAAATATAGGGAATTAATTAGAAAAAAGAATAAGCCTCAAGATATACGAAAATAACGGGAATTGATATTTTCAAGTTTAACAATGCCAGCACCAATTACTTGAGGCTCAGAGTGTCAAAGCTGATGAAGATACTTTTGAGGCTATTTGAATGTGGATAATTTGGTTGGAAACAAAGAGCCAAGGCCATCAAGAAGAAGGGAGCCCAACAATTAATTTAGTACCCGCACAATTGATCAAAAATTTGCAGTGTTATAGTATGTACCAAATGCTTTCAGACGTCACACCCTTTGATCACTAGCGCGCTGCGGGATTTTCCAATTAACTGTAGCCGTGATTTCTATTCTTAATTTATAGTTTGCTTTTTCGATCAGGGGTTGAAAACGTACAGTTGCATAATGTAAATTAATTACGTTTCCATGACAGGTTGCAACTCAATAATAATAATATTATTATTATTTACTATTTAGTACTGGCCGCTTTAGTAGCGCTGCACTGACTGAAATACTCCAATACACCTTTTGTTAGGAACACGCTTGCTAGTGACTTCATCACTACTACTGAATGTTGACGTTGTTTCCATTCCAGCTTACAGCAAGTATACTAGGATAATTACCAATTTTAAGTTCATAGTAGTGATTCAATCCAAAAACCTGAACTCAAATCATTCCTTATACAGCCAACTACGTCCATCTTTATGCGCATCTATTACCCTTTAACAGCTATATATATTATTCTCTATAAAATGTAAGTTCTATTTGAAAAGCTGTTCCTCTGATTTAATCACATTTGTTTTCTTCAAATGACCGATTAATCTTTCCCATAGGTCATCGCCTTTACTCATACATTCAGCGTTACCTATCAACAACAACCCATATCTGGCTCTTGTCAAGGCAACGTTTAATCTTCTGGCATCCTTGACAAACCCAATCTTGTTTTCTTCGTTGGATCTAACACATGAAAAGATTATGATATCCTTCTCACGACCTTGGAAGGCATCAATAGAACTGACCATGATATCCACAATAGTCTTGATTGTCGTTGGTTTCTTCTTGGTCAACGAATCTTCGTCCACTTCTTCTTCAATAGGTTGGTTCGATGGATTGATGATGGCATCTTTCTGGATCATATCAGCAACTAAATCCCTTTGAGCAGAATAAGGAGTGATGACACTGATTTCCTTTCTTGGGATGTTTTTAGCAACGATCAGATCTTTCAAGATCCTCAAAATCAATTGAGCTTCACCCTTGTTGGTGTATGTGTAACCTCCACTGCCACCTCTTCTGAAGTTTGAAACCTTGTTTTCTTGATGTTTCGTCCCATTGTCGACAAATAAGATTGGTTCAATACCCTCCATCTCACGATCTTCTGGCTTCAGACCATCTTGCAACAAGTTATGATAGAAGTTTTTTATTGGGAACTCAGAGATCTTTGGATGCATTCTGTATTGGGTATTCAACATGTGTGGGCTAGTGTAAGTACCATTCTTCAGCACTCTTTCGAATAAAGATTGTTCCAAGTATGGGATATCAGAAAAGGAACTCAACTGTTTGTCATCACCAACAAAGATGAATCTATCAACACCTGGCATACTTAGTGGAATCAAAGTACTGGCTTCTGAAGATTGCGTGGATTCATCCATAATTACCACTGGTAACTTCTTGATTGACTTCAATTGATAACCACCAGCAACAACACTAGTGGTGAAGATTACTTGAGCTTGGGCAACTGTCTTGTCTATGATCGAGTTTGAGACAGTCAAGAGCTTCTTGTACTGGTTCTGACTCACTGGTTTTCTGTTGTACTTTAAATCTAAGGCAATTTCTCTATTTTGGGCAGGTAATTTGTTAAACACTTGATGATGTAGACAAATATCAGCCAAGTGATGCTTCTCGTTATACTCTCTCTCCTTTTCAGTGGAGACAATTCTCAAGATGTTCAAGTCCTTATCTGCCTTCAATTTCTCAGCAATATTATCAATGGCAATGTTAGAAGCAGCAACAACCAAAATTGGGAATGTCTTCAAGTTTCTCAACAATTGTAAAATGATTTCATAGATCGTGGAAGTCTTACCAGTCCCTGGAGGACCTTGTAGCACAGTAATGGAGTTGTTCAAGACATGCTGAATAGCATTTTTTTGTGAATCATTGAAAGTTGGCTTTGTGAAGGTCAAACGGTTATTAAAGTTGATTTGTCTGATTGGTTCTTTACCTAGCAACATCTTAATGAACTTTGGATTCTCAATTCTGGACATGGCAAACAAGATTCTGTTGATAGTGGCTGAACAAGGCAAGATCGACAAAGTTGAAGAACCAATCGGAAAGTTTTCTAGATCATTCCATTTGTAAAGCTCTAATAATAGTTCAATCTTTCTAGAACCTCTTCTGATAACGTTCAAATCTTTAACAAAACAATCCCAGATGTTATCCTTATCACTTGATCTGGCAACAAAGATTGACTGGTTGATACTGAATGGTAATCTACCAAGCTTTCTCAGTTTTTCTGGCACTAATCTCTCGATTTCCTCTGTGATTGGAATGGTGACTTTGAATAGCTGTTTGTTGTCCTTATGCCATTCAGTAGTAAAATTGGTGATTGGATCAGTTCCAAGTTTCTCTTCAAGGTATAAGTGAAAGCACATCTCTTTGAAATATTCATTGATGGAATTATAGGACAATTTAGGTTGATTGCTCAAATATTTAGGAATGTGTTCAAACTCTTCATGTTCTTCAGATTCAGGAACTGACTTTAAGAAAGTTTCTTTTTTTGATGGAGCTTGCTCTTGAACAGTGTCTTTCTTTGTTCCATTAGTATTCTTAGAGTTCTGTTTCTCTTGAGGTTTGGATATGGCAGTCTTCTTGTTGGTTTTATCACCTTTGGTATTCTTTGGGTTGGAAGGTTTTGTTTCCGTTGTTTTAGGCTTCTTATCTTTTGGACCTTTGACAGATTTATCGTTTATCTCAGAGGGCTTATCATTGTAAACTTTGCCTCTGTTTTTGGCCTTGTTCTCAAACTTCGGGCCTTTCTTCAATTTCTCTGGTTGCTTTGAGTCCTTCTTGTCATTGCAAATTTTCAAATCTTGCACTTTAGCGGCTAACTCATCAGCGGGAAGAGCACTTTTTTTCTCTTGTACCCTCTTGTTCTGCTTTGGACCAGGTGATGGAGAGGGCTTGGGTGTTTTGGGGATCTTTTGATTATGGTCGGACTTCTTAAAGTCTCCTGATCTTGAAGCAGGTGATGATCTCGAACTTGAAGGCTTTGGACCAGAAGATTTTGGACCTTTCGAAGGAGACTTGGATGATTGCGGTTTCGATGAGTTTGGCTTTGAATTACTAGAATGTGTCTTCTGAGTTCGTGTCGGTGTAGGCTTTTGTAGTACAGCTTGGCCTCTCTCATCTTCAGGTCTAATCTTGGACACTTCTTTCTTGTCTAAAGCTTTGAAACTTCTCAACGTTTCATTGTTGTCACTTGGAGTCACTGTCTTGTTAGGATTTGTAAGTCTCTTTGGTTTACCAAATCTAACACCTTTTCCACCATGACCTCTCCCAACTTTTCTACCTCTTTTCATAGGCTTGGTTGATGTCTTGACATGTTCTTTAATACCGAGAAGAACATAAAGAAAAGTTTCATCTGATTCCTTGACAAACTCATGACTTGCATCCAAATTCTTCTCCTTGATACATTTGTAGCAGGCAATTAATGATGTATCCTTCTTATCGACACTCAAACGATTGTCATTATGACAGAAAGAACAGCACAAGTCTCTTACTATGAGATAGTTTGGTATATTCTTCAAGATTGAACCATTCTGGAGGTTATACTGTGTAGATGGCTTATCCTGTTGTTTAGCAAAACACGTTTGGCAAAGTAAAGATATATCATAACCACCATACCGTATAACGATCAGTTGATGGATGTTTGAATCTTGACAGTCTTCACACTCAAGTTGTTCCTGTGTTGGGCAATAAACCACAGACTTGTGCCTCGTGGTGGAAAGATGTTTCATCATGTCTTGGTCCTCAAGAGACATGGAGCACGTTGTACAAGTGTACTGCACCATCTTGTAGGGTCTAAAACTTGTTCTCTTTGATTGATATTAATGTTTGGAAGCGATGCCCTATGGCCAGTGTTTTTTTTTTTTTTCCATACTACATAGATTTCCTCACTCGCGAAAACGATGATATTATAGTGGAATACACCATTAAGGGCCCTTGTTGGGTAAATATCACTGTTTCTATCCCGTTAACTTTATCAATTGGATCAAAGATCTCAAAAAAACTTCATCTTAATGTCATTTATCTGTGTTTTTATGAGCCAATAAAAACAAAAATTGACGTTCTTTATTTTCTTAGAAATGAACTGTTTATTTGGATTTTTAATTTTTAATTTGACACAGACAAAGAAATTTCATCAAAAATTCCCAAAATTGCCTACGGTGAGAGCTTCATCCCTCGGTATTTGGTATATATATGACTTCTATGAGTACTGTGACTTTTAATTCTTCCAATGATCGACAGAGTAGAAGCGACATGCTACAAGTTTTACTCTTCGATCATGGGACGTCCTCAGAGCAGCTCATACGCACGAAATAATCGATCTTAGCAGGTGAATCGATACTTATTGTTAATTATATTAGGCGATGTTAGCCAGATATTAACCACAAAAGCGAAGTAGTACTACTACTAACTACTTGAAATTAAAGCTTCTTACGACAATGCGCGATAAAATGATTAATATATGTCATAGGATGCAAATTTTTAATTCAACTAGATACAAGCCAAGTATCACTAATATACAACTTAAATTCATCAGCTTTCACTTCTTTTTACCAAACCCAAACTTCTTCTTCTTCTTGTTTTTATCTTTAGCATTTGGATCAATATCAGCGATAACACCACCCAAAGGTTTGGCATCAGAATCACTAGAGTAGGATTGATCAAGCCCACCATTTAAACTATTCAGATTAGCACTGGAAGTTGAATTGTTGTAAGAAGATGGTTGAATTTGAGCAGGTGGGTTCAAGCCACTAGATGAAGAACCAGTGGATGTAACGTTCTCTGGGATTGAAGAAAATGAAGAACTCTTGGAATGATCATTACTATTAGAATGGAAATGAGGTTGAGGAGGCACAGATAGATTTTGTTGAGGGAATCCATTTGCTTGTTGTTGAACAGGGTGATTAACTTGTAGACCTTGTGGACCTTGTGGACCTTGTGGGATCAACGGAGAATTTCCTTGTGAGTTTGAAATTGGAGGTGCTTGTTGCAATAATTGAGTGCTTCTCTTTGGTCTTAAAGCGTTATTACCAGCACTAGCACCACCACTAGGAATCAAGTTGTTGTAATTGTCACTCAAGTTCGAAGTACCCATAGGGAAGGAAGACTTTCTATTCTTTCTGGAAGTCTTTTTGACAGGTTGTTGGAAACCATTGTGTATCAGTGGAGCATTACCATTGACTATTGAGCCACCATTATTGAACATCTGGTTTGAATCTAAGACAGGCATAGTTGACCGACGTCGTTGAATTGGTGGTAGTAATTGTGACTGTTGAGGTTGTTGAGGTTGCTGCGATTGTTGCGGTTGTTGTAGTTGAGGATTAAACATTTGAGGAGGTTGACCGTTAGTATTGGAGAAGTTGTTGAATCTGTTTTGCAATGTTGGAGGATTTTGGACTTGTTGTTGATGATATGGAACATTTTGAGATGGGCCTCTGTTTGGTCCATTGAAGTGGCTGAATTTCTTGTTCAACTCCATTTCTCTGTTTAATAACAATTGTTCTCTTCTTTGGAGTTCTAATTCTTTCGCTGAGACTTCATCCATCGGTAACGGTGGGTTTAAAGAGCCCTGAGTTGGAGGAATATTCAATCTTAACGGAGGTTGTTGACCCTTTGTTGTGGAAGTTGAGAATTGTGTATCATTACCTTCAGCATCTCCATCGACTCCTAAGTCATCAAATGTAGCAGTGTTTTGTTCGGCTTCACCATTGAGTTGTGGTGTTTCGAGCTGGGACCCATAGAGGGCAGCACTAGCTAAATCACTAAGATCAGGAGTACCAGTGACGGAGTATTCAGGTTGCTTCACCTGTTCAGTTTGCTTATTGATTGGTTGTTGCTGTGGGATTTGTGGAACAGGAGGAACAGGAGGAGCAGGTTGTGATGGAGCTACAGCAGCAGTTCTTTGTAATTGTTGAATTCTTGCTTCAGCTTGCTGTAATTGTTTTGTCTTTGTTTGCAAAGTGGCATGGAGATTTTCCTGTTGTAACTTCATATTTTGGAAACTTGTAAGTACATTGTTCAGTTCAACTTCCTTTGATGCCAATTTTTCATTAGATTTCAAAAGATCTTTGTATTGTAAAGTCAATTTTTCATTCTTTTGTCTTTCAGCAATGATTAATTGTTCGTTAGCTTCAAGTTGAAGTTTCAAAGCTTTAACGTCAGAATCATTGGTGATTCTTCTAAAGAAGATTGATTCGGATTCTGGGTCATTCAACTTTCCATGTCGACAAATTGTTGCATATAAGAATTCCAAATACGGCGTTTTAATACCATGATCATCAGCTAACAGAATAGGTTGAAGTAACAACAAATCAATATCAAGACTTAAATTGTGATAGAATCTGTAGAATAAAGACGGGGCTTCCAAGAAGAGTGAACTTTTATCAAGGACTTCTCTAGTGGCGTATTCATTGGTCCAAGTTTTCAACAAGCCGGATTCATTATCAAAACCAGCTGGAAGTTTACAACCCATAGTCTTAGCAACAGTGATCATTTCAGTAACTAGACCACTAAGTAGCGGTTTCGCCAAGATCTGCTGTTGTAATTCTGAAGGTTGAGAAACTTCAAAGAGGATCAATAGTGGGTTAAAGCAAATTCTTGAAATAGCATACTTCCATTCTTCAACAAGGAACTCTAAGAAACTTGACTTCAAAGTGACAACCAAAGAGTCGGCATTCTTGTATTGGAATAGTTTAGATAATGCTTCTAAGTTCTGTTGAGTAGTCTTTGAGAACTTGGCAGTTGAAGTACTTGATTCACCAATAATCAATTCTCTTGTCACTTTTATGTTGATATATTCGTTTGTAGATATCTTTCTAATATCAATATTGGAAATAATCGAAAAGATGGATAATTGATAAGTTTTTGGTAAACAATTTTTCAAGAATGGTTCAAGATTGACAAACCCTGTAGATTCAATCAACAAGATGGTATTCTTACTCAAGTAAGGAACTAGTTCAGCAGCCAATGTGGAAATTTCTTGCAAAGATTTACAAGATAGAAAGATGATATCATACTTCAATTTGGTTTGTAGTTGTTTGATATTATTGACTAGGATTTCCGGTTGGAATTGAATCTTAGTGTTGATGAGCTCATCTTTGATCAATAATGGAGCCTCGATGTTGACATCATCAATAACAGAATGAACATTGAACTTTTGAGAACCTTGAAGCTTCCATGTATAGTATAACAGATTTGGATTGTTACCAACTAGAGTGATATATTGTTAGTTAAAAAAGAATCTTTGATGAAAGGTGGTCTTGGTTGTTAACAAATCCGAAACAAAACACAAAGATATATATACATACCGGATAAAATGTTCAAACGGGAAGATGACATGACAAGTAATTATGAAAGATGGATTATAAGATGCGAAAGGGGTTTGATGTGATTCAAATTCAAATGCGTGCCAAGTGGGAAATTACACACACACCTCTTGGTCAAATGAAGAGGGAAGCTGATGATTTTTTTTTTTCCTTCAGTGGACGTAGGCAATGTAGGAACAATTAAACAAACCGTACCTGTAACCGAGATGATGTCTGAAAATAAAACGCAAAAAAGTAAAGACAAAAAAGTGGGGAAAGTCTGATAGGAAATTGAAAGTCAACGATTCAATAGTCGTATAGTAGCTCTTTAACACAGTGGTTTCAAATTTCCAGTAGTCTTTAAGTTCTAAAATTGGTATTATCAATGTCGCTGTCAAAAAAAAAAACGGTACTTCGGCTTCAGTTTTTTAATGTTCTAAATTTTGATAGCAAAAAATTAAAATCTTGGCCAGAGTTGTTGTGTTTTTCGCGGAACATGGAATAGCCCCAGGCTTCAAACCAAGATCCATTAATATTGTTATTGTTATTTTTATAGTTAATTATATAATAATAATATAAGTGAGAAATAGTGTTACAATGCTTTAGTTAGTAGGGAAAATCACCATTCTTACCCAGCGTTTTGTGTTATGTTTCGGGTTCTTTTGTCTCTTCCGAATCCCGATCTTACCTGACTGAAAGATCTTCAGTGAAGAATCTTCAGTGGAAAATCTTAAATAAATATCCATGCATTTGAATTTGTATTGTTAATTATATAAGCGAAAACTGTCAAAAGTGAATAATATTGGTACTTTTCAGCAACTTAAATTGACCAACAGGGTCGACAATACCCTCTTCTTAAATCTTTTAATCAAGATAAGAGAAAGTTTTA
>JAKUAB010000095.1:0-14118 GCA_030579075.1 Taiozyma dajiaensis | reverse complement strand
TGTTGTTGTTGTTGTTGTTGTTGTTGTTGTTGTTGTTGTTGTTGTTGTTGTTGTTGTTGTTGTTGTTGTTGTTTGTAGGAAAGCGAATGCTGAAAACGTAGTCTGCGCTCTGCAGAACGCCCGTTTGGAGGGCCAGCTGGGCAGGTGCCATTGTTTTTGTTTAGTTTAGCGTAGTATGTGGGTATTAATCACTACTCAGAGGGCCTTATCGGTGGCAATTGGCGCTATTCTGGGGATAATTAAAGAGTTGTTGTGGGTATAAAAGTCAAAAGTTGCGATGAAATTTCAAAAATACGGCTGTGGGTCCTGGAATCGGGTAAATGTATTGAGAATTGTGAGAAACTAGCAAGCAACAACAATTTGCCTACCATTTGGGTGATACTGAGTCTAAACGGTGCTGTTAATGAGTTAGCAACAGGTGGATGCTTTCAGAAGGACTTTTGGGGAGCAGAGTTGGAGTTCTGTCATTGTAACTCGAGTTCATGTGCATGATCTTTCAATCCTTCTAATTTTAAGCAATGAGCCCCAGTAGCAAACACAGAGAACAGGTCTACAGAACAACGAAGAGAACCTAGTGCTTGGAGCTTGAGACTTTCACACTGTTATGTTCTAGTTGTAGAGGACTGCTAATGGTGCAGTTTCGTAGAATTCTTAAGGCGAATGATGACCCTTTCCAATAGGACATAACTCGAGATTCCTATACAGACAATTAAGTCAACTCCCCCAAATTCCACAGAAACCAGATCTGATCCCAACACAAATAAACGACGTACACATATCAGACTCTTTCAAACCTTCCTTGTTTCCGCGCCCTTTTCAACTGTTCATTGACTGGTTTGGCCATATAGAAGCTAAGAAGCTGTGTTAGCTCATTTGTGTGGGGGCATAATTGAGATAAAGGAGGAAAAAATAGAGGAGTTTACCTATGTAGTTTCGGATACTGATGGACATGGCTCGTCTTATAATGGTTGATTCTCTTCTCTGCACCATTTGTGTCTCCTCCAAGCTTTCTAAGTCCGAGATAGTTTGTTTGACCCCCACTATTATTGAAACATCATCAATATGAATGTAGAATTGTCTTTTGAACCAAGTCTAACGGTCAATAAACCCGGCCGAGCCTTCTCATTGAGTTCCACAGGTGAGTTTCCCATTCACCTGCGAGAAAGTGTCTTTCTTGTCCTTTTCTTCAGTGTAAATCGCACTTCAATTAACCCCCATTGTTCTCGAGCCCTGTTCAGACGTTTGCAAGTTTATGCAACCATGAAAAATCACAAGATACGTAGAATTGTGCATAACTGCCCGCAAAAGTACATAAAAAGGTACAGTCCCCACCATTTTGAACTTCAGAGGCCATCTTCACTGCCGTCAGAGACCACTGCTATTCCATTTTATCTCCTTACTCGTCCACCAAAATGTTCATTGGCTCCAGAGTGTTGAGAAAGGGTGTTTCTCAAACATTTAAAAGATCTTTCAATTCCAGAGCCAGAGGGTCCTCTTCATTTTTGAAACTGTGGTCTGCTGCTGCTCTGGTAGGTGCCAGTGTCGCTTCATATTCATTTTCTGAGAGATCAATCGCTAATGATGTTAAAAACTTGTTCCCTGAAGGTTCCACTACAAAGCTATCAGACCTAACACCCCCAAATTATGGTACCATTGAAGATTTTCAAAAGGCCAAAGAAGAGATCATCAAGATTGTTGGTGAGGAAAACATTGCCACTTCTCGATCAGAATTAGAGTCACATTCAGACACATACTTCAATTCCCATCATGCTACTGAGAACCAAAGACCACATATCATTATTTTCCCTTCAACCACTGAAGAAGTCTCAGAAATCATGAAGATCCTATACAAATACAAAATCCCAACTATCCCATTCTCAGGTGGTACTTCTTTAGAAGGCCATTACATTGCTACGACTGGTACTCCCTCTGTCACCTTAGATTTTGCAAAGAATATGACACAAGTTATTGCATTACACAAAGAAGATCTTGACATGGTGGTGCAACCTGGTGTCTCCTGGGAAGACCTACATGACTACCTTGGTGAACAAGGCTTACTGTTCGGTCCTGACCCGGGTCCTGGTGCTCTGATTGGTGGCATGGTTGGTACTTCATGCTCTGGTACAAACGCCGCTAGATATGGAACAATGAAGGAAAACGTTGCTGGTCTGACCGTTGTCCTTGCAGATGGTACTGTTGTTAAGACAAAGCATCGTCCTAGAAAATCTGCAGCTGGTTATAACTTGACTGGGTTGATTATCGGTTCTGAAGGTACTCTGGGTATTGTCACTGAGATTACTTTGAAGCTACACGTGAAGCCAAAGCAAGAAACGGTCGCTGTGGTGTCGTTCCCGACAATCACAGATGCTTCAAATGCAGTCGCAGATATCGTTCAGCATGGTATCCAAGTCAATGCAGTGGAGTTATTGGATGATAAGATGATGGAGATTGTAAACAAGTCAGGTGAAACTTCAAGAACTTGGGTTGAAAAGACAACATTGTTCTTCAAGTTAGGTGCTTCGAACAAAAACGTATTGGGGGAGGTCATCAATGAAGTCAAATCCATCTCTGAAAAGAATCACTCTCATACTTTTGAATTCGCCAAATCTGAAGAAGAAATCACTGAACTTTGGTCAGCTAGAAAAATGGCATTATGGTCTACTATCAATCAAGGCCGCCAAGAACATCCAGACATGCAACTTTGGACCACCGATGTCGCAGTCCCAATTTCTAAATTGGCTCAAGTTTTATCAGATACAAAAGAGGATATGGCTCAATCTGGGTTAACAGCCACATTGGTTGGTCATGCTGGTGATGGGAATTTCCATGCGTTCTTGTTATACACCCCAGAACAAAGACCCATTGCTGAGAAACTGGTAGAAGATATGGTGAAACGAGCCATTGATGCTGATGGTACTTGTACTGGTGAACATGGTGTTGGTTATGGTAAAAGAGAGTTTTTGTTAGAAGAATTAGGTGAGGAGCCAGTAAATATGATGAGAAGAATTAAGTTATCCTTAGACCCTCATAGATTGTTGAACCCTGATAAAATCTTCAAAATTGACCCAAATGACAAAGAGCATTGATATTAGTCCATGTGTGTATGTTCTATTTATATTCCCACTATTTAATCTATCTTGTCTTTTAATAATAATTCGCTCTTTGTAAAGGGTTTATTCTGGTGCGTCCCTTACCACTTTTCTGTCACAATAGCTTGCCCGTGTATATTTGGCAGATGAGAATATATAAGTTATATTGTTGATTCATTTCACTTTAACTACAAAGACAATCATCTTCACTGAAAGTGGTCAACAAAATCATGGATAAATTAATATCACGCTTTCCACTACATATATCTGAGTGCATATTACTATTCCTTGAATTTGAAGGGAATTACACAAGAGGAGAACTTGAAATGTGGGCAGAGTTGAACTCGTACCCTTATTTAAAAAGACCAATAGCTAAACTGATATCAATAGTGATTTATTTACAGGACATGATTAACGACTCAGCTGAAGATACCATCAAGCATTACCTCAAGGATGAAACTATAGAATTGCTCAGCCGGTGTACCGATTCATTCTTCTTCTTGACACGCCCTTTGTAATATATTCAAAAATTGATTTTAACTGCTCAAGGCTTGAAAGATAATGCATATGTGTCTTAAATATTGAAGGAATTTGTAAATCAT
This sequence comes from Taiozyma dajiaensis, assembly GCA_030579075.1. NCBI lineage: Eukaryota > Fungi > Ascomycota > Saccharomycetes > Phaffomycetales > Wickerhamomycetaceae > Taiozyma > Taiozyma dajiaensis. Next base: position 10,427 of record JAKUAB010000095.1, on the reverse strand, counting down.
GAAGAAGACCAATTCTTATTGGTGACTTCGTGTCAATTGATTTGAAAAATGTGTGTTTCTTTCCCATCTGGTATATAATTGGTTAACAAGTGTAATGGTTCCGCCTTGGAAGAAATAATGATCACCTGTTTAGTCCACATAGCTTAATTCTCTATATAGCCATAAGAAAGATCACTACTAGATATATACTAACTTTGCTGATACGATCTGTAGTTGAGATACTGGCATTTTTAATCAGTGGTAATCTGGAGAACAAGTCATCATGCAGATATAGTCGACAGAAAGCTATCTATTTGAAGTTTAAACATATAAGTACTATAATCAAATCCCCAGAAAATCAACAAATTCCAATTGTTCATTTCGCAAAAATAACAAGTGTTTCCATCTTTCTGGGCTGATAAGTACTGCATCCTTATTACCACCCCTTGAACAATTAGCGATCTCAGCCATAAACAACTCACTAAATTCGTCACTTGGGATCAACCCTATCCTTGATTCTAAACTTTTTAATACTTTCGAAGACTGTAACTCATCATTCAATTCCAATTGTTTCTGTCTCAAACTGAAGTCCAATTCTGAGATTGATACTTGTTGACTCAAAGTCTTCATCAATTTGAATGATTGGGAATAGAATGGGATTGTTTCATTGAAGATGGTTTCATGAAATTGGGATAAGTCTTCAAACAAAATCTTTGTATAGCTACTCACGATCGTCTGATAACCCTTTGGTTGGAGTTTGAAATTTGGTGATGATGTCAAGATCAGATTGATGATGGTACAATGGATCAAAAAATCTGAAATCTGAATGTAATGGTTAAAATAATCCTTTGCCGGGAATGAGACACGTAAAGAGCTATGCTTCTTTAAGAAACTTTCAATGATGGATAGAAGCAAAAACCATATGGAATGTTTAAATTTAAAGTTGGGAATCTTTTCAATCTCGAACAGTATCTTCTCATATATCTTGAATCTTGTAATGATCATAAAGTACTGGAGGTAACAATCTTGGAAAATGACATTGATGTCTTTAGATTTTTGAAAGAAGTCAGGGATTTGATATGAGGTGATTTGTCTATCACATATCATTAGTCTTTCAATGTATTCCAAACGTGAATGTTTCATGGATGTAGGGATATCATTGCAAATCTTGGTGATTTTGGCAATATGTGTAATAATCGTTTGAAATGAGGTGTTTTCGGCTGAGATGAAGGCCTTTAAGATATGTGAATCACTTCCGAGTTCTTTAGAATTTGGTAGTGTGTCTAGTCTAATTAAAGATGGTGTCTTGTACTTCAATGATTTCAAAATATCCAAATGACAAATCCACCACCACACATTCTGTCTAGTGTCAACTTCAAGTGAATTCTTTGGGATTGATAAGGTTTGCAATCCCATAACGTAAGAAAGCGATACCAACTCAGAATCCAAAGCGAGAATCAAATTCCTCTTGGTGAAAAGTCTCAAATATACGTCAAACAGTAGTAAGGTTCTTAGATGGATTATATTTGGTTTTTCCCTGTATTTTACTGCATTTAAAGCTGATTTGGAGATCTGAAAGAATGTATCTGCAGTGAATACAACTGAACCCTTTTCGATATGGAAATCAGAGACGGTAAACGCCAATGGATATTGTAACAATGCTAAGGAGGTAATCATAGATAACAATGATAGGTATTCCCAATCCTGTGGAGTTGGATGTAGCAGGTTTTCAGGTGATAGGGTATCAATTCTCTGAAAGACAACATTAACAAGTTTGTCATCAATGATGTTAAGCGGCTGGTTCAAGAAAAGTTTGTAAAACTCCACCAGTTTACCCAATGGTTTTACCTTTTTCAAACTTGCAATACAATCTTGGAAGCAGTGAATGTTATCTGGAGCAATGTTATTCAACGGTTTATGATGGTGAGGTGGAGACATGAGCTGGCCATTCTTCTGTCCAAGTAGTTTTGTCTCCAAATGGTTAAGTCTCTCTGTTAACATCAGCACTTGGGACCTTAACTGTGAAACTTCTGCATCTCTTGATAACGTTTCAAGCCCATTGAGGTCATTCGTACTGAAAGTGGAGGTGTAATTCTTGATGGAGGGTAGTTTGATTTCAGGGACAGGTATCACACTAGAGTGGACGGTTGGTACTTGTGGCAGGGCAGTGACTGTGGTAGTAGATGGGACTTGTCCCACAAAGCTGTTTAGAGTTTCTTTTCTGACGCGTTTGCGGTGATCTGGTGAGGGAGGATTTGGAGGGTGGTCAAGACATTGGGCAATTCTATTATGTCTGACACAGTTGGAGCAGGGCGTTTGTGTGTCACATTTGATCTTCTGCTTCTTGCAAGGACCACAGTTGTACGATCTTCGTGGTTTGCGCTTTGGTAGTTGCTCTGGTGCCTCTTCCATTATTGTTCAGCTTTTCTTATAAGGAACTGTTATGTTATCAGTGGCAACAACTGGCAGGAGTGGTGATTGTTGTAAATGGTGTAAATAGTGTGTAAACAGTGTGTAAACAGTGTCTCCCCCCCAACTTAATGTATTCTCCTTACACCAATTTACGAAAGTCCACTTCAGTGCATCTTTTCAAAAGTAAAACAACTTATAAACCCTTTGATGGGCATTGGGGGGGACTGGAGGCTTCTTATCATCATTAATCGGCTTTAATTTGGAATAAAACTTGTTCGCGGCCGGAGATAACAAGGAGTTACCCGGACTTCTTAAGGATGGATCAACTCGGAAAGATATTTCCGATTTTCGGCTTAAAATTTGTCCTCAAAGAAGAAGAAAATGTTGAATTGACTAAAAAGAATAACAACTTCACTGTTTAAAAGCATCATTTGAGAACCTTCAAACCCTCAATGTCAGCTCAATCAAAGAAAACTTTCCATAATCCGATCCCTCCAAAACCACAAACTACACAAAGAGTACCTAATCCCTTTGCAAGACCACTTCAAAAATGGTTGGGAATCCCTCCAAGGATAAGACTTTATGTTGGTGTCTCCACTTTCATTGTGGTGTTCATAGCTGACAAGTTCCTTACAATCAGTGAAAAAGATTCTCGTTTAGAACAGGAAGCTGAGAGATTGGCCCTACAGGAGTCTGGGAAGCCGGCTTAGCTGGCTTTAGTCGGTCTTAGTCACCCTTTGTTATTTATTCATGAGATCTCAAGAGATCAGGTATTTATCTATTTATTCTTCCCCCCAAAAATTTTTGCACTACAATGCAAATATTTAACAATTCAATTACAAATATAATCTAATTGGTTCTGTGTACCTCTCTATTTCCTGGTTTGCGTGATTTCCTAAACTTGATGATGCAGATTTACAAATAGCTGTCACATTCAACAAATCACTATATCTACAACCTCATCCAATTATTCACTAAGCTAAAGCATTATACTTGTTCTTTTGTCGACGGAATTCTAATAATAGCAAAGGGTTTGTAAAGTACGTATAAAACCTCAATCAATAATTTACGCAGTTTTCAAAACGGCCAGTTTCTAAAGGTTGTTACAATCGAAGTTTTGTTGGTTGAAGTATCAACATTGTTTGGCTCCATATCAATACTAAATCTTCCCAATACTAGAGAATTCTGTTTCGCTTTGGCTTCAACTTTGGTAAATGTCTCCCTTGAGGTGATATTCCCTGTCTCGAGGTGATATTCTCTGTCTTATCCTGTTGATGACTTGCAAATTGTAGGAGATTTGGATGATAGATGAAAGATGCAATCTCTAAGAAGATTTTCATTGAATTAAGTTATTCATTGTTACCAGAAGTTCATAGAAACGTTGCAGAAGTATTAGTTATTTTCTTCATGTGGGCTTCTTCATTTTCACATCTTGATGAAGCCAATGGTTCCAAGATGGATATTCATAATTTGGCTACAGTTTTATCACCGAACATTCTTTATGCGAAACCATCTGAAGTTTCACGTCCTTCAAGCGGTCCAGGTGGTGTTGCTACCAATTATTATGAAGCCTTTGATAAAAACGAAGGTGAGAAATATATTTACTTAAATAATTGGCCATTGAAGTTGTTGATAGTTCGACCATAATGAAGAATTAAGCATTATTCCAAGTTATTTGATTGAGGTTAATGAATTATGCAAATTTGATAATCTGTTTAATAATTCTCTCATGAATCTCTTCAATAGTGCTGGTATTTGAATGACATTTTTTTTTTTATCGATTAATAGTGGAACCTTGGATGGGTTTAAATAAATAAATGAATTATCTAATAAGAAGGTTTATTATGGTGCGTCCCTTACCACTTTTCTGTCACAATAGTTTGCCCGTGTATATTTGGCAGATGAGAATATATAAGTTATATTGTCGATTCATTTCACTTTAACTACAAAGACAATCATCTTCACTGAAAGTGGTCAACAAAATCATGGATAAATTAATATCACGCTTTCCACTACATATATCTGAGTGCATATTACTATTCCTTGAATTTGAAGGGAATTACACAAGAGGAGAACTTGAAATGTGGGCAGAGTTGAACTCGTACCCTTATTTAAAAAGACCAATAGCTAAACTGATATCAATAGTGATTTATTTACAGGACATGATTAACGACTCAGCTGAAGATACCATCAAGCATTACCTCAAGGATGAAACTATAGAATTGCTCAGCCGGTGTACCGATTCATTCTTCTTCTTGACACGCCCTTTGTAATATATTCAAAAATTGATTTTAACTGCTCAAGGCTTGAAAGATAATGCATATGTGTCTTAAATATTGAAGGAATTTGTAAATCATGAAGAAGACCAATTCTTGTTGCCCCAGTTACCACATATTGGTGACTTTGTGTCAATTGATTTGAAAAAATGTGTCAAAAGAACAAAAAACAAAAAAAAAATGTGTGCTTCTTTCTCATTTGATAATATATTGGTTAACAATTACAATGATTCCGTCTATTAACGCCAGAATCTTGAGCAATGAAGATGCAAATGTCAGACTTGGTTAACTATTTGGAAACCGCTTCAACACCATCAATGAAAAGAGTTTGGTTGAACTTTTGTCGAATGATTGGTATTTTGAGAATGAGTTTACAGAAAACAACATTTACGCTTCTTTACCAATTGATGCTAAGACTCTGGCATTCATCACATGTCCAAAGTTACGTCACACCAATGAACTAGGGGAAAACGATACACTCCCAGAGAATAGAGCCAGAACCATATCCCTAGACATGTTGTTAATTGGAGAAAATGAAGGCAAAATCAGACAGTTGTTAACTCTAAAAAATGTCCAGAACATAATTAAGAAGTCTATGATACCATATAGACGTGGTGAAACCCCACAACCTGACTCAGAAATAGTCGTACAAGAAGCGGTTATGGCAACAGTTGACCAGGTCTATTTCGATTTGGTTCACTCGGTTAATCTTTTCAAATCTCCAAATCGTCCATCATATTTAAGGAGCTGCTATTTAATGCTGGTTGAGAAATTTGAAAGAAATTTTGACTTGCAATTACAGCCTGGCCAAGAAGACCGCTACCTTCATTTCAAAATGGGATTGAAAGAAAGACAGGCTACAATGAGATCGCAAATCAACCTACAAGAAGATCTCATTGCCCAACATATTCATTCCACAGAAACCTTTAACTTGGTAGTTACGGTCATCATTCTTGTTGCTATTGTTGGTTCTGTATCAATTCTTGCTCGAAGACTTTGGAGATAAACGTCACAATCAATCATAATAAAGTCCACATTAATATTAGCTGCTAATTAATTACTCTTTAAACAACAAAAAAACAAAAAAAAAAAATAGAAAACTGGGAAAAACAAAAAAAAAGGTTCGCTACTAAATACATATTAAATTTGCTAATAGAACTTGTAGTTAACTATATTGCCTAATTATTATTACCCTTTCTACAACATCATCCAGTTATTCATTAAGATAAAGCATTATAATTGTTCTTTTGTTGATGGGATTCTAATAATACCAAAGGGGGGGGAGGGGGTTTATAAAGTATAAAACATTAATCAATAATTCATTCAGTTTTCATAAGCAGTCTCTAAAGGTTGTTCAATCTCTTCAACGATCGAGGTTTCATTAGTTGAAGTATCAATCTTGTTTGATTCCATATCAGTACCAATTTTCTCCAAGATTAATGGATGATCTTTCAATGTGGTTTCAATTTTGATAAATATTTCCTTTGAAGTTATATTCTCAGTCTTATCCAATTTATCAAATTTGCATAATTCATAAATCTCAATTAAATAATTTGGAACAATACTTAATTCTTCATTATGAGTGATCAAATAATCAACAACTTCAATGGCCAAATAATAATTCTCACCTTCATTTTCACCAAAGGCTTCATAATAATTAGCAGCAACACCACCACCTGAACCATTCGAAGGACGTGAAATTTCAGATGGTTTCGCATAAAGAATGTTTGGTGATAAAACTGTAGCTAAATTATGAATATCCATCTTGGAACCATTAGTTTCATCTAGATGTGAGAATGAAGAAGCCCACATAAAGAAAAAAAGTAATACTTCTGCAACATTTCTATGAACTTTTGGTAATAATGAATAACTTAATTCAATGAAAATCTTTTTAGAGATTGTATCTTTCATCTTTTGAGAAATCATCCAAATTTCATATAATTTAAAAGTCAACAATGGGTTTGGTAATTCTCTTAAAAATTTCTTCAATAATGCTGATAATTGAATGGCATTTTCATTTACTAATGGTGGAACTTTGGATGGATTTGAATTGATCAAATTAGTCAATTCTTTCAATGTTTTCAAATTACCATTTTTTCTAAAGACACCTTCAATAGACATATCTTTTTGATACAATGCACTCAGTAAATCATCAATCACCATTGGAATCCTCACTTTAGATGGACCATTACTTTGTGCTGAATCAACACCTGTCTTGATTGTAAGATCTTTCAATTCTGCACCAAACACTTTTGTCAAGTTAATCTTTTTGTTTTCTTCTTTACCAATACCTCTTAATTTATCCCAAAATGTCACAGTTTTTTTAATATCAACCAATTTAGTAATATCAATATCTTGTCCAACTGAATATTTTTGTAAAAAATGACGTAAAACAATGGCAGAAATATGAGATAAGATGAAAACCTCTTGATCTGATAATTGAGAATAATACTTGTTACTTGTAACATTCACATTTGTATCTTTACCAAGATTGACACTTGGAGAAGAACGTTTGATAGACTTGTTAGCTGTAACACCTGTGATACCTTCTTCTTCTCTATGTGGACTATGAAACTTGTAAGTATTTGGTCTTAATTCACGAGCATGTTCAGCGGCAACAATTCTTGGGATATCATCAAGAGTCAACACTTTTTGATTGTTAATGAAATTGGTGGCTCTGTTGAAACTTTTTTTACTCAAAGAGGGACCTAATGGTTCATCTTCAACGGTAATCTTTTGCTTTGCTATCATTTCATCATCTGGTGATAACTTATTATCTGATTCATTCATGATTTGATTGATTTCATCTTTGGATAAATTAGTAGATTCATAAACTCTGGATCTTCTTGCATTCTCCTTTGTAGTTGGAACAGTTACTTTAGTGTTTTGTCTAGTGGATCTTAATCTTTTAATATCATTCAAAGTCTTCATATAATTTTGTTCATAAATGGTTGAATCTCCAATTTCATTGTTGGAATAATGTTGATTTATACCATTTGCAATTTCATAATCCATAACTGCCTTTGAACGAACAATTGCAATTTTCAAAAGATAACTCAATTGTAACAATTTTGGTACTAATTTAAAACCAGGTTCAGCATCTGGATCTTCAATGGCACAATGAGCACATAATGCCCAATTCTTCTTTGAATTGAATGATGCATCAGCAATACCACCATAATCTTGTAATCTCTTATGACAATGGTTACATTGTAAGCAATCAATATGCCATCTCTTATCTTGATATTGAACACATTCACTTTCAATGGACTTTTGACAATGGAAACATAGATCTGATGCATCAACATTAACGTCTAAGGAAGATAATGAGTCTTCAGGGATAACTTCATGGTTTCTAATCTCCCTTAAAAACTTATCTAATGCATTTGTTGTATGTGATGTCTTGTTGTATTGTAATGAATTGTTTAATCCATATCTGATTAATAATTTCAAATAATGAGCAAGACCTGTAACTACAGATAGGATTAAATCTTGTGACTTTGAAGCATCAGTGACACCTTTCCCTATTTTCCTCAAAATGGCCAAATAGATCATTAATTTGGCAGATAAGTTTCTTGGTTCATTCTTTAATGTATGTAATTGACTGTTATTATCTTGAATATCCATGGTTTGTAATGATGAAGCACCAGTGAAATCTGGATCAATACCTAATCTGTGTAAACTGTCTAAACTTTTGAAAAGGGCATCAATTTTAAATACCAATCTAGCAGTAGCTTCAAGACCCCTTTGTTGATCATTACCAGTAGCATATTGAAGCATATTTGAAATACAAGTAGCTGTATCTTCTTCAAATTTAAACAATGTGTTCCAAATTTCATTAATCTTTTCACTAGCTTTGGTTTCCATTATTATTAATTCTTCTGGACTTGGATTAACATCTAATGATTTTTTTAAATTTTCTTCAGTTGGTTCAATTTTTGGGAATGATTTAATACCAATAGAATTTGGTGTGATTGATGTATTCCAACATTTATGGATCATATAACATTCAACATGCCATTTTTGATTCTTACCACCTCTAAATATTTCAACATATTGTTTTAAGATGGCAAATTCACAACCTTCACAACGTTCAATGAAATGTTTACAAAAATGATAATGACAATAAATATCATTTTCATGATTGAAAAAATCTTCATCAGTTTCAAATTTTTTTGAACAAATCTTACAACAGAAATGTTCAGTATCATATTTTCTACCAAATACTGTGTAATGAGTACCTTTCAAAAATGAATTACAAACACAGCATATTAATCCTCTTCTCTTATAAAAATGTTCTTCACATAGAGGAATTTTTTCACCATTTGAAGTTTCATATGGGAAATATTTTGATAATATTGGAGTACCACAATCTGCACAACTAAAACATTGGGTATGATATCTTTTGCCCAATGCCTTGACAGATTTCGTTGTGATTGGTTTACCACATGTGGCACAAGTTGTTGATATAACTTGATTAGTTGTTGGTGATGTGATGTTGGAAGTCTTGTTAGATGAGAATTGTGTTTCTTTAGTTGATGATGTGAAAGGTGATGAAATTCCAATGGATCTTGTTTGTTGATCTTGATTATGAGAGTGTGAACGATTATGAAATTGATCATGAACAATAGGTGGACCATGTTTTTGATTTAATTGAGGTGGGATATTGGGCATTGGAGGTATTAATTTCAAATAATTTGAATTTTGTTGATTCATTCTCTGTTGATGTTGTGAAGGACCACCTCTTAATGGATCTTGAACTGGATAACTATGAGTTCTTGAATGAGGAGGTGATTGTACCGATTGTATTGACTGTATAGATTTTGGTGTAGATGGAGAAGAAGAAGAATTATTATTATCATTGTTCAAATTTTTATAAATATTCCTTTGTGTAACTGGAGATTGGAAATTTGATGATGTATTTGATAATTGTTTCCTATGAACATTTGGGATTGGGCCCGGGCCCTTATGAAGTTGATTTTGAGGAAATGAACCAGGTATGTTATAATGTGGTTGATTTTGATTAAATTGGAAATCTGGAGGTTGGTTATGAAATGGATTCCCATTCTGTGTATGTTGATCATTCCATTGAGACATTTTGGATTTTTAGGCGGGAGAATAAAGAACAATTTTGATAAGGCGACAAGACAATTTTTGTATATGAGTGTTTGTAAAGTAACGTAATAATAAGTAAATGAGTGAATGAAATTGAATTATCGACAGTCTTGAATTATGTATGGGGGGGTCTCTCTTTAATAAATGATCAAATGAATTGACATTGACTGATTTAATGTTGGATCAAAAAGAAGATATCAAAACAAATGGGTGTTGGATGGGAGTATTAAATGAATGAATGAACACTTGTTTGTTCTCTTGTTCTCTTTTTCCTTTGGCGGTTAAGAAATAAATTTAAAGATCTGTTGTTGTTGTTGTTGTTTTTAACGTGATTAAGATTGTTTTGATCAATTGAAACACGAAAAGAACAGGAATTTTTTGTTATTGGAAGAATGGAAGACTGAAGAAATAGGAAGAAACAGTGAAAGTGACGAAAAAACAATAAAAACAACAAGAAACCACCTTTTAAAATTGATCAAATCCTTTCTCTTTTTAAAGAACAAATTAAGAAGATTCTTAATTTAAACTGCTTTTTAATTGTTTTTTTCCCTTTTTTGATTTTTTGATTTTTTTCCATCGGCGGCTCTTTTTTTTTTTTTTTTTTTTTTTTTTTTTTTTGATTTTTTTGTTTTTTTTTTATATTTT
>JAKUAB010000094.1:0-14391 GCA_030579075.1 Taiozyma dajiaensis | reverse complement strand
TTTTATAAAAATAAAAAATTGGTTGGGGTTTAATTTTGATGATTTTTTTTTATTTAGATGAAAGGATTTGTCTAAACTGAATTATGAAAAAAAATAAAAAAAAAAAAAAAAAAAAAAAAAACAAAAAAACATGGAAAAAATATACTGATCAATATTGAACATCCTCAAAGGATTAAATAATTAAACGAATTGATCAAATTATTATTCAACACAAATTATAAATTAATTTACAGCCATTTGGAAAAGAAAAAAAAAACAGTCTCTGAAGGGGAATTAAACAATTCAAGTCCAAAAATAAAAAGGGTGGCAAACATTCTATACGTGAACCAAGATAATTCTTTCTTCAAAGAAGGAGAGTGAGAAGGGGATAAATTGTTTTATTTCATTATGACTGAGAATAATGAATCAAGTATTAATCGTGATTTAAATACTTTAAAAGATGGTTCTAAAGAATCTGCTGGCTCTCTGGAAGAGCAAAGAATCATTCCATTAGACACCGTTGTTGTTATCACTGAGTTCCGTTCTGATAAACAAAATATATTAAACTTACACCTTGGTGATACAATTCATGTCATTACGAAATCTGAAAATGGTTGGTGGGATGGTGTTACTTTTAATGAAAATGGGACATTAAGAGGATGGTTCCCTAATAATTACACCAAGAGTATTAATATTCAAGAAAATAAGAAACATTCCAATTTAAGATCTTTGTTAAGGCATAATTTGGAGAATGGTAGAAAGAATTCCACTGTTAGTTTTGCCAGTTCTGAACAATCATTCCAAAGTGATGCTAGAGGTCCAACAGATATCATTGAACAATCATCAGAAGCACCAGTGGCATCAACAGAGGTATCGGTGGTATCAGAAACACCAGAAGCACCAGTTAGTTTATCAAATATCACCTTGGTATCTGCACAAGAAGTTGAAGATATCTTTAGTTCAACTGGTAGTTCTAATGTCCCCATTTGGATGCCTGTTCAAACTACAGAGGGATCTATCATTTATTACAATTCTGAATTGAACATTTATTGTAAAGATTTACCATACATTGAAACACCAGAAGTTGATGATTCCACTCAAATGACAATTCCAACAAGGGACCAAGACCCTGTCTTATTAACTAAAGTGAACTTACAAGCTCACAGTAACAAACCTTATTCACCACATTCCAACATTCACAGAAGTAGTGCAAAGACAAGACCTTCAACTGTCACTTCATTTGATGGTAGAAAAGACTCTGCAACTTCAAGATCAAGATCTTCATTACCTTCTAATTCAACCACTGTTCATCCATGGAACACTTCCTTATATTGTGAACCTGATTTATTCTATTATGATCCAACAGATATTAAGACTTGGTCTGGTCTTCGTGATGCATTTATTTATTTCTTAACTTTAACTCAAGATGCATTGAAAAAGAAAGTTGGTCCTTTATACTACACTTATTTTAACATTGCTTCAAGACTAGGTGTATTAATCCATTTATCTGCTCGATTGGCTCAACATGATTTACAAAAATCTGGATATCAAAATCGTGTACAAAGAAGATTGAAAAAAATTGCAAGTTCCATTGCTCAGGTTGGTATTAATGGTAATTTATACCTAACTGAACCAAGTGGTGAAAGAAATTTTAGTACTTCCACTCAAGACACTATTAAACCAGATACAAATTCTGGAATTCATGATGAAATTGATGATGAAATTGAAGACGAAAAAGATCGAGAATTACAAAGTTTAACTAATGAATCTTATCTACGTCAAGTTGAGATTGAAATTGATAATTTGAAAAAAAGTGCTATTACTTGTGTTAAAGTATTCATTCAAGTAAGTTCTAATAATTTGAATGAACAAAATTATTTACCGCAAGTTTATCCAAGGTTTTTAAATGGATTTTTTTCAGGTGGTAATTGGAAAAATCCTTTTGTTCCAGAACCAAAGGATCCATTTGCAGGTAAAGAAGTTGTCAAGTCACTTCATCACAAAACTAAATTAAAAAGTGTGTTAGATAAAGACACACTTGAATTCTTGGAAGATAAAAAGGCTCAATTAAAGCAAAGTCTTAATGAAGTTTTGGTGATATTGAGTGAAAAAGACAACACACAACAAAGAAACGTTGATATTTTATCAAAAATTTACAAATCTTTAACAATTTCCACCAAATTCATTGATATAATTGAAGGTTTAGATTTTAGTATCTTTTTAAACAATAGAAGAGATTCTACACTTGATGATTTTGACCCATCAAAATTAATATATCCAGTGCTAACAGAATTCTTTGAATCGAAGCAAAATTTAAGAGATGTCTTGGTTAACATCATTATGGAATCTCAATACTTGACATTGGTTGACCCAACTGTCTTCAAATCCATTAGAGAAGATCAATTAGATTCCTCTAACAAATTTGCCAATGTTGAACCTGAAAAAACTGCTAAAGAGTTGGAAATTGAATTACAAAAACATGACGTTGAAAGGGATCATGGTGTTTCTGTGGATGCTGATAAAAATTTGATTGAATCCATCTTGAAATGTTATCAATTGTTGGATGTCTCTACTACATTGGTACAACATTTAATCTCAGAACGTGATTCATTGTTAAACTATGCCACTAGGGTTATGAACGATGGGTTCCAATTTGATTTCTATCACAATGAAAGAGAAGATTCAACATTGACCAATAATGAAGAAATTTCCCTACCAGCATGTACAACAAATAGACATACTCAAAAGGACGTCCCATGGTATTTGGAAACTGAAGAATTTAACTTGATTTTCACCAACAATGATACAATCAAAGGTGGTACCAGAGAAGCATTGATTCAAAGATTGACTCATCATGATCTATTAGATGCAACTTTCAACTTGACATTCCTAACCACGTTTAGAAGTATGATGAAGGCCTCAACTTTGATCGAGTTATTGATCAAGAGATTTAACATACAACCAGATGAGAACTTGGATTATGATGAATACACCGATTGGGTTGAAAGGAAATCATACCCAATCAAGCTGCGTGTTGTTAACATCATGAAATCGTTATTACAGAAGTACTGGGTTCCAAATTACAACGATTCAAAATTAGAAAAGATCTGGGGTCCATTCATTGACAAATTGGTTGATCAGAATTTCCCAAGCTCTATTCAGTTACAGAGAGAATTCAACCAAAAAGTTGTTGAATCTAAGACTAAACTAACTGAAAAGGATGTTAAAACTCCAGAAAAATCCTTTCCTATTCGTATTAGGAAGATGAAATTGCTCGATCTTGATCCTAGTGAATTTGCTAATCAACTTACCATCAAAGATTCTGCATTGTACTCCAATATATCTCAATTTGAATGTCTAGACAAATCTTGGAACAAAAAATACGGTTCATTAGGTGGGTTTGAAAACTTGCAGAAATTCATTTCCAATTCAAATGACTTGACAAATTTTGTCTCCACTCAAATCATAAATCAAACAGACATCAAGAAAAGAGTCAACATCATCAACTATTTTGTCATCGTTGCTGAGAAATGTAAAAACTTGAACAATTTCTCCTCCATGACTGCCATTGTTTCTGCTTTGTATTCATCACCAATCCACCGTTTGAAGAAAACTTGGAAATTGATCCCATCGAAAACTTACAATAATCTGACCAAGATGAATGAACTAATGAACTCTTCAAGAAACTTCAGTGAATATAGAGAACATTTAAGATTCATCAGTGACCAACCTTGTGTCCCATTCCTGGGTGTTTTCTTATCAGATTTAACTTTCACTACCAATGGTAACCCCGATCATTTACATGGTGATTCCAAACTGGTGAACTTTGCTAAGAGAGCAAAGACTGTTGACATTTTAAGAGAAATCTCACGTTATCAAAATTTGAAATACAATTTGAAGAAGAATGATGAGATTCAAGACTTCATCAATCACAGTTTGAAACACGTCTTGAACATTGATGAACAATACAATAGATCATTGGTTATTGAACCAAGAATCAAGGTGTCAGAACAGATTCAAAAAGAGAAAAGAAAGGCAAGACACACGAGTTCTAATAGTGGCAGTGGAGCAAAGCCGACTGCTAGCCCGCAAGGAAGTCTTGCTAGCAACGCCATTGCAAATAGTTTGTTGTCTAAGAGTACAGCCAGAAGAAGCTACTTCACCCCTTTTCATCCTATGATGTGACATCTCACCACTTTCGACTATTATAATTTTTTAATAACAATTTTAAAAGAAGCAACGATTTATAAGTTATGAACGCCTTATTTTTGTAGAGATGGTGGCCAAAGGTTATATGCCTGTGTCCCCTAATAAGGTCGTTTTCGCGGGTGCTTTTGGTTGAATAACCGAAATCAAAAATGACCACGATAAGTCCATTGTTAATGGATTTTTGTCCTTATTAAAGCGTTAAACGAAGAGCCAGTCAACCGCTATTTGGATTTCACAATGTTCTCCCGTATTCAGCAGATGGGGAAGAACTTCCAGGAGGAAATTCAGCGGGGATTGGACGAACACGGCTCGCCTCTCTCGAAGAAGACTGTTAATAAATCAAACGGTGAAGCTGAAGGTGAGGGTGATGGCGGTGCTCCTGAGCTTGAAGAAGCTTACAAGGACTTACCACAAGAGATCCAAGCAAAGCTGAGAAAGTTTAACAAGTATGAAACCAAGTACCCACAGCTCCTGGAAGCTTATAAGACTCAGAAGTCCGCGATCGAACAGATTGGTGTCTTTGAAAAGGTGCTAGGAGAGAACACTCCAGTGTCAAGCATTGCTGATGGTGAAGCATTAGTTGAGTACTTAAACAGCTTGAATGTCAAGAACTCAATGCTTAATGAGGAATTGAGAAAGCTGAGTAAGGATCAGAAGGCTGAAGCTGAATTAAAAGAAAAGATTACCGCATTAGAGAAAGAGTTACAAGATATCAAGGCAACAGAAACAATATCTACAACACAGAATGATAAGGAAGTTGAACAACTTAAGAAAGATCTAGATTTTGAAAAAGGAAATTCTGATAGTCTTAAGAAGGAACTTGAAGAGTTAAAGAGCAAATCCTATGATGATGAAGCTATCTCTAAGTTAACCAGCGAAGTTGAATCATTGAAGAAAGATCTCGAAAAGAAGGATAATCTGATAAAAGAGAAGGATACAAAACTTGAAAGCCTACAACTTAACTTGGATCAAATCGCCAAAACATCAGAACACCAATTAAAAGAGACACGAGAGAAACTCCAAAAAACTGAGAAGTTATTGAAGGTTACCGAAGATAAGTTCCAAGTTACCAACAAGACCTTGAAAGAAGTTGAATCAAGAAAGGATACTGAACTTGAGCAAGTCAATCAAAAATTAGAGATATCTTTGAAACACTTTGAAGATCTACAAAACGTTAAGAATGAACTTGACCTTCATCTAAAGGAGTCTGATAGATCATCTGAGATTGCTGAATTGAAAGCTAAAGTTGATGAAGCAGAAAGTCAATACAAATCGCTAGAGAAAGAACTAGCTGAAGAAAGAGAATCAAATCAGAAGAAACTATTAGAATTAAAGTCACAAGTCAAAGAAGATTCGACAGTTAGAGAAGCAGTCGAGGAAAAGTCAATCGAAGTAGAATCACTAACCAAGGCTTCCAAAAACAAGAAAAAGAAGAACAAGAAGAAAAATGGAAAAGCTCAAGAACCAGAATCTGTTAAGGATACTGAACAATTGACAGATCCAGAACCTTCAGCTTCAATTTCAGAAGTCACCAACAATTCTATCAAGAAAATGCAAGAGCTAGAGGTGCAGTTCGAAACATTGAAAGAAGAATATGCCAAACTACAGTTAGAGAACACAGAGCTATCATCGAAATCATTAGAATTAAAGGCCAAGGTCGAAGAGATTGAAAACTTGAGGGATATGCTTAAAGATGTTGGTGACGATCTAGTGACAGCCAGAGACGAAGTTAAAGAGCTTCACGCAAAGAACAAAGAAATGATGGACGCAGTTCCAACTGAGAATCATTCTGAAACCCTTGAAGAGAAGGACAAAATCATTGAGGAGAACAAATATGAACTGGAGGTGTTGAGAAAACAACATTCCGAAGCCGTTACTAGCTACGAGAAGGAGAGATCTGAAAACCAATCTGTTGTGAAAGAACTGGAAACCAAGATTTTAGAATTGGGAAAAGAAGCTGCCTGTTTGAGAGAACAGGAAAGGAAGTCAGAGTCTGACTTTAAAGATTTAGAAGAGCTAAAGAAATCAATAGAAGATAAAGATAAAGAGATAGAATCTTTGAAGGTTGATTTGAATCTTGTTCACAAAAAGCTATCAACAATCACAAATGAGCTTTCTACACTTGAGAAGAGCAAGTCCAATTTATCTAAAGAGCTAGAGACTGTTAAGGGTGAGAAACAAAGTCTGACACAATCCAAACAGAAACTTGAACAAGATTTATCACAATTCACGAAAGTGAAGAAGAATGAGGAGTATTTGACCAAAGAGTTGGCTACCACACAAACCACCTTGAATCACCGAGATAAGACCATTGCATACTTTGAGAAACAAGTTAAGGACTATGAAAGTTTGAAAACTGAACTACTGGAAGAAATCACCAAACAGAAATCGACAGCACGTGAAGTGAACATGAATTACAAGACTTGCCAAGATCAACTTGCCAGATTACAAAAAGAACGTTCAAAGTTGAAAGAAGACATTGCAAACTTGATCAAGCAACATAAAGATGCTTTGGATGAAGCCAAAAGACTACAGGACAAAAACGAGATCTTACAGGATAAATTTGAATCATTACTGGAAATGAAATCCTCCAACTCTGAGGAGGTTGAACTGTTGAAGAAACAATGTGAAGAGTTGAGTTCATCATTAAAGGAAGCTAAAAAGAGATCTGAACAACTGGATGAGGAATTATCCGAGAACAGAGCATTGTTACAAGAGAGAACCAGAGAAGCTGGTACTATTAGAAGACTATTGATGGAGAAGGAGCAAACGGAAGATAACAAGATCAATGAATTACAAAGAAAGTTACAGAGTGCAATGGAAGATAAAGAATCGATCCAAACTGATACAGATATTGCCATTACTCGAAAGGAGAGAGAGATACTCGAATTCAAGTTGAAGAATGAAGAACTGCAAAAGATCGTGCAAAACTGGGAGATTGAGAAGCAAGCGCTGGTCAGTGAAGTCGATTCATTGAAGACTCAAAAGCATACTCTAGAGAAACAACACTCAAGCAATACTGATGATTCAGAAGAAGTTAGTGATTTATTGAACAAACTGAAAGACTCATTGAGTTCATCAGAGAAAAAAGTCAGAGAATATGAAAATTTGAACAATGTCTTGAAGAAACTAAATGAAGAGTTAACCTCCAAATTGGAAAGGTTGACCAAGAATTACAAACTTCTATCCAACCAATTGAAAGAGGTCAAAGAGAAGTCCGTGACATCATCCCCAGTTTCTATAAGGTCTAATTCTATCGTCTCAGCTGCTGAACTTCCAATTCAACAGGATCAACAAAAGGAATCTGAAAAGATCCCATACATTAGAAATGTCCTGTTAGGTTTCCTTGAACACAGGGAACAAAGACAACAATTATTGCCTGTCATTTCAATGCTGTTACAATTGAATAAAGCTGATGAGAAGAGATTCCTTGTCGCCTTGAAATAAATGGATCATCATGAAAATCTAGATTTTAGATCACATTAACATTAATATTACTGGCTGTAGGAGTTACAAAAGAGCATAAAAGTTCATTTATATTGACTGGTATTAGCCTCTGGCAGAAACAGCTCGCCTTAAACAATTTTCTCCAACTTACCTGTCTTGACATCATAGATATAACCAGTCACTGGGATGTCCTTCAATATCAACTTATGATCTTTCAACCATTGAACATCGATTTCGACACTATATTTCAAATCACTGAAGGGCAAGAAGCTCAGATAGTCCACAAGTTCCCCAGTTTCCTCTTTGAGTTTTTCTCGTAAACCTTCGTCATTAAAAGTCAACATCCCACAATCAGTGTGATGAATTACAACAATTTCCTTTGTACCCAGTAATCTTTGAGAAATGATCAACGATCTCAGGGCATCAGAAGCACGGCCACCAGCATTTCTTATGATATGAGCTTCACCAATTTCTAAACCTAGGAATTTTTCAGGGTGTAAACGAGCATCCATACAAGTTACAATGGCAATTTTTTTAGCAGGTGGGATTGGTAAGTGACCTTTGTCAAACAAGGCTACAAATTGAGTGTTGTTAGCTTCATAGCGTTGCACGTTGTCTGTCATTGTTGAAGTACTTTGCGACTGGCTAGGTTGTTTACAGTGGTATGAGAGAAATTAATATGTGTCCAAGGAAACCTTTTATACCAAGAGAGCCATAGTTCTTCACTGTGTCACATAATATTATAGAGTTTTTAGTAATATTATTTGGATGGACCCTGATTAGAAGTCCGAACAAAGTGGAGAAGATGAAGGTCTGGGCACCAGGTTTAGGCTTGTGATGGGCTTATACTACTTAAAAGTTGAAATTTTATGATCCGTTGTCTTACAAAATACTAGGATTTTATTAATCATAACACATATATTTAAAGGAAACAACAAGTCTTAATGATGATGTGAACCTTGCATCCCATAAGTCAACTGAGAAATCTTCCCCTCAGCAACAGAAAGTTTGTTCTCTAATTGGGCAATTCTCTGTTCCAGCATCTTAACGTACGGTACTAAATCTTGTTCTGGGGACGGATGTGTCGTGGAGTTTAACAATGGTTTCAGACGTGTTATTGATGGTAATTGTTGTAATTTCCATGAGGATTCATATTTCGAGTTACCATGAAGTGTAGAGGAGGAAGGCGAGGGTTGTGATGACTGCTGAGAAGGCTGCGTTTGTGATTGTTGTGTTTGAGGTTGTTGTGGTTGTGGTTGTGGTTGTGGTTGTGTTTGTGTTTGTTGTTGGTACTGTTGATGCTGCTGCTGCTGTTGATGTGCTTCGATGGGTTGTTGTTGTTGAATAGGAGTTGGCTGTGGAGTTACTGTTAAACTTACAAGTGAATCTCTTCTGATAGAACCTTCATCAACTAAGAAGGTGCAACCTGCTTGAGAATTATGATGTCTCACCAGTGCATCCATTCTGGCAAATTTCCGACCACATTTAGAACACTGATGAGGTTTCTCACCGGTATGTAGCTTTTCATGTCTTTTCAAATCATGCAACCTTCTGAATTTGGATGAACAAATTGAACAGTGGAAAGGTTTTTCCTTAGTGTGTATCAGCAAGTGAGATTTCAGGTTATGTTTACGAGTGAAAGTGTGTGAGCAATGAGGACATTGAAAATTCTTAACGCCATCTTCACCTTCTTCACCTTCTTCACCATCGTCACCATTGATGGACTCTGATATACTGGATGGTACACTTGGGATGTTGTGTGATGTGGAAGTAGAATGGGTTATTTCTTTAGACGAGGAAGAGTTTCCCATGGGATGGACAACAGCAGCTTGAGTGTTCATTCTTGGAAATGTTAGTGAGGCCTGTGACTAATCAATCAAAAGAGTAAACAAGTCTCTCGAGTTGTTAATTAATTAATTAATTAAACAACAACCTTTTTTTCTTTGAATGAGTTTGGTCTCTCTTTGATGTTAAAAAAGTGGCTGAAACTGTGGCGCACAATGCGGGATTTGAGGCACTATGTAAAATGGGTTCGCGCATATATGTGGTGTCCGGGTGTATTGTTTTTCAATGCTTTACTCAAATTATTAGTGAATGAATGGGAAGTGTAATGTGCTTTTATAACATAAAGAAGTTATAATTTTACGCTTAATTACTACAATGGGTGTTTTCAAAACAGTTTTTTGGGGGAGTACGTTTGGTGTCACTGGTGGTTATATTCTGTTACATACAACATTGAAGAAGAAATACCCAGAGATTCCTCTATGGGATCTGCCAAAGTCTTCCAAAATTCAAAGAGTCAGTGAAAATGGATTGAATGTTAAGGATAGATATATTGCTTATTATGACAATTACAAAATCAATTTAAAAACAAACAAGACTACACAGGAATTGACCGATAATTTTTTGAATTATCCTTTACTTTCATCAATTATGGAGAATGGCAATGGGAATCAATCATCATTACTGACATCCAAGGTCATCGAGGAAACAAAGACTAAGAACCATGAATCAACAATCATCAGATGGTATTGGAAATCACCTTCATTAACTCAATTCTTCAACACTTTGTGTAAATACGGATATCCATGGAGATTGATGAATGGTGGATATCATGAGATCCTAGTGGAGAAGCTAGATAACGGTACTACAGATGTGTATTTCTGTACTGCACACGAGTATGACTTTAAAAGAGAGGGCAAAATTTTACCAAGTCTTGTATTGATGTTACATAGAGATTACGCTAGAGTGATATTAAACCAAGTTACTGGGAAATACGAATAATTTGATTGCATTGATTTTTTTACGTGGTGATGCTTGTACATACGTTTTTCAAACATTTTCATAATAAAAATAGAAGATAATTATGTAGAGATCAGTTTACAGAATAGGTGAGTGGTTTTTTTTGTCTTGGACTATTTAATTTGTAACAAGCTGCTTAGCTGGCGCTTGTTGTCAGATCCTAACAAGGTGTTGCCTCTACCAATAAACTGTCTCCAAGGAAACAATCAGTCAGCAGTTGCGTAAGCAGCCGGGTAATGCTGTTAAATGCCAATTGCGTCCCGATATGGACAGGGGATGGTGCGGGGTGTTTGGATGTTCCCACAGAAATTATCGGCTTTGACGTTGCGCCCCCCTCCCCTCCCCCCTTATCTGAAAGCCCAGCCCCAGTCCCAGTCTCAGTCCCAAACAAACTAGTTACCCTCAAAACAAGCTTCCAGGGATGATACAGTCTAGAAAAACTTGGTGTAAGAACAATCTCTCTTATTCAGTGGTTGTCCCTCCTTGAGACCAGTCTTATTATTTTAAACTCATGGTTTGTAGTCTCTTTTTAGTCCCCTTCAGTCCCCACTGCAATTTTAAATTTCTCTTATTTTTGGCACTTGTGAGCGGCCATCAAGTCCAGTGGCCCTGGCCAGCCCACATGTTAAATAAAAACCCAAAATTAATTAAATGAAATCTCAATAAATCCAAAAGATCTTTGTTTAAAAGTCTCCCTTTACAAATAAGCAACGTTAGCCGCTGTCCCCTTGTACAAGAACATCTTAACCATATTCTTATCTGCCAAACGACGCTTTGTGCTGTCATGTCCGTGGTCCAGGCCAACAGAAAGAGACAACGCTCCTTTAGTGACTGGAACAACTATCTTCAAGGAAACTTTAAGAATGAGCTTACTCAGGTGAAAGAGGATCTAGGAAATGATGGATCCGTCGTGGTGCTAAGTGATGAAGATGATGATGATACAGAATCCGTGATATTCATTCGTGAAGAAGCTGTTCCTCAATATAAAACTTATAATATCAATGATAAATTCAATCTTAACTTACAACTATCTTCAAACTCAAATGATATCACAAAAGATACCCCAATTCATGTCGGTTTGAAGAAAAGAAGAACTAACTCATTGCCACAACTTCCTCTTTCACAGATATGTTATAGAAGAGTCAGTAAAGGTGCTAAAATTGGTGAAGTTAAACCAAACTTGGTCCCATCTAGTGGTGGATACATCTCCTCAACCTCGTCAACTTCCGATAACTCATCCTTCTCATACCAATATCAATCTTCTACTTCATCGGCTGCTACCTACTCTTCAAGTCCTTTGTCTCCAATAAGCAATAAGAAGAGAATCACTGATGATAATGGGTATTATATTGCTGAACCTGGTGAATATTTTGCTAATGGTCGTTTCAAAATTTTAAGTATTCTAGGTCAAGGTACATTTGGTAAAGCTATCAAGGCATTGGATACACAGACAAATGAAACGGTAGCTATCAAGATCATTCGTGCCATTCCAAAATATAGAGAAGCTTCTAAGATTGAACTACGTGTTCTAACGACATTGAAGAACGCAGATCCTGATAATTTGAACAATTGTATCCATTTAAGGGAGGTGCTAGACTATGAAAACCATATTTGCATCATCACTGACCTTCTAGACATTAGTCTTTATGAATTCTTACAAAAAAACAAGTTCAAACCTTTCCCTGGTTCACAAATCCAAGCCATTACAAGACAACTAGTAAGATCTGTGGCATTTTTACATGATTTGAAATTAATTCATACAGATCTGAAACCTGAGAATATCTTGTTGACCGATTCAGATTTCTTAAAATTTAAAAAGAATAAAGTTTTAAAGAATCCATTGATCAACATTATTGATTTTGGTTCAGCAATCTTTAACGATGAATATCACTCTGAATTAGTGTCAACACGCCACTATCGTGCCCCAGAAATCGTTTTAGGAATTGGTTGGTCATTCCCTTGTGATATGTGGTCATTGGGTTGTATCCTTGTTGAATTGGTAACTGGTGAAGCTTTGTTTAATACGCATGAAAATCTAGAACACTTGGCCATTATGGAGAAGGTCATTGGTGAAAAACTTCCAATGTCAGTGATTAATAGAATCAATAAGCAAGAGATTTTGGATAATTATTTGAAGAAAGAAGGTTATCAATACGTGATTAACTATCCAAATTCATCAACTACTGAAAAATCATTAAATTTTGTTAATGGATTGAAAAGATTGGATCGTTTAATATCATCCAAGTTGAAAAAAATCAACATTGACATTACTATGACTTTAGCACAGAATTTTCAAGCAAATAAGGCCAAGAATAAAAAAATTGAATTTGAAACTGTTCAATTCTGGTATTATTTCATCGACTTGGTGATGAAATTATTAAAATATGATCCAATTAGAAGAATTTCAGCGTTGGAATGTTTGGGTCATCAATGGTGGGATTATGGGATTTTAGACGAAGCAACCAGCTCAATGCTGTGATGATGATGATGTTGTTGTTGTTGGTATTGGTTTAGGGAAATTATTTGTATTTATTTTACAAGATTGGATTTATGATATTTTTTTTAGCTCTTTAGCTGTTGGTTTTCTTTGTTATTTCATCTTAAAGGTTACGGGTTTAACCTTTATTTAACTTTATAATTGATTTTGTATTTGCTTTAATTCTTATGACAGTTTATTCTAATTTTGCAAATGTATGAGTTGTGAGTTTCGAGTAATCATAACTCATGATCAGCTTTAATTTAATTTGAAAGTGAATAATTAGCGTGTATATTGTCTTTTCAGCTCATGAAACTTATAAATATTATTAAACCTGCACGTTTGATCAGCTATTTATAATTATGCATGCATATACCAATATACATCATTAATATTCACGTTTTTAGACTACGTGAATTAAACGGTTATTCATTCAAGATCTCCAAGCATCTCTATTACCTTAATTATAGGCGTCAGTTCATTGCTCAACTATTCTAGGGGGTACCTACCCAATGTTTAGATAAATATAATGTTAATATAGCTTCACTTTTATAGAAGCCAAGGGTCCAACACTAAGACTGAGCCAAATTGTGCGGTGCTGTAGTTGAATATTTGCCATCTGAAACCTTCATAATCTAACCAAATGCTAAGAGGCCGCTTGGTGATCTTCTTGTAATCAGAGTAATTGGGAATGAAAGGAACAACTAAGTAAACTGTCTTTGAATTTTTTTTGGCATTTGGTTCTGACTTCTTCTAAGTTGGTGTTCAATTGATTAATGGCATCGTTGAACTTTGAATCATGCATTTCGAATCAAGTTTCATCCTCTTGTGTCTCTGAATACTCATAAAACTCATCCTTTCGAAGATATCATTTGCAAATTGGAGTGATTAGATCTGTTAGTGTGATAAACGGTACTGAACAAGGCCCAACGAATGCTTTGTGGCCCTCAAAGAAAGCCTTGAAAACTTCAACTCAATAGCTTCTTATTACTAGATTGCTGATCTGTCCATGTTGTATCTAATCTAGTGTATGGAATCGCACTATATAGCCTATTGAACTGAATATATGACAATAGTTTTCTAATCTAATTGACATTTTGGGACCAACAGCGATAAGAAACAGGTCATTAAGTCACTGTGTTATGACCAAAGTGGCTATCAGCCTGACACATGTATACCTGATCTATCAATCTGTTCAAATCGTTGGATAAAGCACTAATTTGAAGCGGAAACCGAGATAGAGATATTCTTCAATGAACAATGTTGACAGATATACACCCAGAGCGAGCCTCTTGGATTTGGAGCGAGGTGTAATTTCCGATGTTAAGAACCAAACAGACAACTAGTATATGAGTTACGAACTCATGCGATTACATGACTCAAAAATTGTTGTATAATATAAATCACATGGTGTATAAATATGACCTTTAAACAATATCTATCAACACGACCACAATATGAATATCAGGATGAATGAA
>JAKUAB010000093.1:0-14825 GCA_030579075.1 Taiozyma dajiaensis | reverse complement strand
CACCCATACACCACCCATACACCACCCATACACCACCCATACACCACCCATACACCACCCATACACCACCCATACACCACCCATACACCCAGACACGACCAATTGTTATTAATTGAAACACAATTACATAGCTATATATACGTTTTAATTACTGATTTTACTTTTGTATACAGTTTTGTATCTCATGGTGAAACTATTAAAAAGTTCCGCTACTGTTATTCGAACCAAGTTTTACCTGAAAGAACATATATACGAAGATTTTTAGTTATCAGTTGTTCAGTACCTCAGCAGTAATCAAATGCTCATCTTTATCTGCTTTTTGCATTTGGATGATCTTACCAATGAACCATTGTCTATTTAGTGGAATCTTTGTATCACTTTCTTTCAACAAGTACTTAGAGTCGCCCATAACATTAAAGGCAGCCCAGTGGTTAACAATATCACCATCTTGTTTCGATGTTGGCAAAAACAAAACCAAATCGCCACTCTTGAAATCTTTGATGGTAATCTTCCCAGAGTTATTCTCTCTCAATCTTCTATTCTCTTTTAACTCTTTCTTAGCTAGCGATTCCACTTCTTTAAATCTTTTAGCAACTGATGTGACATAAATGGTATTCATGTTGGTTATTTGATCAACAAATCTCAAGAACTTTTGCTCATAAGTGGTCAAATTGTAGTTCTCAATGATCTTTTCGGCGACATGAACCAATAGGTCTAGGTTTAACCCACCTTGCGAATCATTCAATTCACTCAGCAAAGATTCATCAGGGACAGTTGACCAGATAGTATTAGATAAAACATCTTCGTCAAAAATTGGTTTCACGCCATCTGTCAAATCAACCGTGGCCATCAAATTTTCCCCAGTGTTCTTCCTTAGACCTTTAACCCTTATAATGTCAACTTTAGATTCAGTCTTCACAGCTAGCAACCCAATGGACTTCAGACTGGCAATAAAAATTTGATAGAAAGTCAACAAGATGTCACAAAGATCCTTGGACTTGATTATCAATGAATTAATGATAATAATGAGCTTGAAGATAATAGATGATTGTTTTGTAATGGTATGTTCCTTCAATTCAATGACTTTCTCATCTTCTTGATGTGTTGTTTCCAAACCCACAATCTTTTCTCTCAATTCTTCAATCTCCTGTTGATGAACACTCTTCTCTTTGGAGAACTCATCTTCACGGTTGGACATATTGTCAAGCAGGTCGTTCTTCATACACTTTAATCTTGCAAAATCTTCCTTCCAAGTTTCAAGATTTTTAAAATATTGTTCGTTTTGGCTTGTCAGTTCATCGATCTTTGATTGCAATTCCTTTAAAGATTCATTCTTACAGCTCTCAAAGGTTTGAATGGCCAAATCCTTGTCTCGAATTGTCTTCTCATGTTGTTGAATCAATTCATTTTTAGCCCTCAGGTTCCCAGCGTTATCTTCAAGAGCTTCATCCTTGGTTTTGATGACAGCTTCAAGTTTTGCGATAGTTGAATCCCTTTCTTTCAAAGATAACCGATGCTCTTCAATAAAACTGTCTTTTTCTTTGGTGGTATCATGCAAGTTACTCAACTCACCCAGCTTGACTTTCAAGTTATTCTCCAACTCTGCTTTCTCAGCTACCAAACGTTCAATCTGGCTCGTTAATATAACGACTTGTTCCTTTGGAAAATTCTGTAATTCTCTTTGTTTGAATTCATCGAGCGTATTAGCATGTTCTGATTTCAATTCGTCAATTAATTCTTCTTTTTCTTTCAATTTGGTCTCGAGTTCATTGATAATCTGAGATTTAACCTCAGTAACAACGTTTAGTTGGACCTTACTCATTTGTTCTTCAGTGATTTGGAACTGAAGTTTGGAATTCTCCTTCTGTAATTCCTCTTTGACATTCTCCAACTGTTTGATAAAGCCTTTGTTCTCAAGCTCTTTCCCAGTTAACATTTGTTTCAACCATTTTATTTCATCTTTGAAGATCTCCATTTCATTCTTGTTTCTTTTAACAGTTTCAGAGAGATCACTGTTCTCTTTTGTGAGCTTGGATACCTCTTCTGATTGTTGAGGAGATGGTGATCTTGAAATTGCATCAGGTGATAGAAGCCCAGAGTTGGACTGGATAGATGATTTCGTGGCCTTGTTGTCAAAAACCAGTGAAAATTTAGATAATGCTGATAATCTAGGGCCAGAACCTTGGGCAGGCCATTGACTAAAGTTTTTGAATTGTTCTTGATGCAGAAGATTTTCAAGCTTCTTGATCCTTTGCTTGTAACCTTTGATGGTGTCGTCATCTGCTGTTCTGGAACTAATATTCAATGTTACCTTTTTCATTGACATATCTTCGAAGGCCTGAATGAGTGTCTCAATAACTTCATGAGAAATACCATTTTGTTCTAACTGTTGGATATAATTTGAGCAATCTTCAAATGTGAATCTCTCGATCTGCTTAGATTTCTCATCTTCATTAGTTGCCAGTTCAAAGTTAATGATGCTATTATTGTTAAAGGAACTTGAGTCGTGGTCCAACAATCTCAAAATGATACCATAGTTCTTGATCCATTGGTTTCTCACTTTGATCTCCTTCTCTCTCAAGTTGGCAAATTTTTCATTAGTCTTTGCAGCGATCTGTTTCACAGAGGATAGCCACTGCTCTCGCCTCAATACCTCAACAAGGTAAAGGCCATATAATAAAGGTAAATCAACCGCATTGGCTAAAATAGACTCAAGGTTCTGAATCTCTTCCACTTGAGGGGTAATTGATTTTAAAGATTCATTCAAGGTTACCATAGCAGATTGTGCGATAGCCAGTCTTTGGAGAAAATTTGTAAATTTCAATTGTAATCTGTTGTAAATATCCTTGACTGTGATCAAGTTTTGGTATAACTGAGTGGACATTTGGTAAATGTTGCTAACATACTCAGTTTTATGGTTTTGGAAAGTCTCTAGAATCAGGTCTAGACCAAGATCATCATCTGGATTGGGATTATGGAGTAAACGCTGTGAATCTTTACGTACTTTATCGCTAAGAAGTTGAAGTTCACCCATTAAAGCACCAGCTTGTAAATCATTGAGAATCTTGTTTGTTTCGGAGCTTAGAAAGTCAAGATCTTTCTCAACGTCAAGTCTTTTGTTCTTACTTGAGTCAATTTTGGGCTTCAAGTTCATGAACTGATTGTTCACAACTTCATTGACCTTGATGCTCTCTTGTGAAGCCCTTGCCAACTCTTCTTTGAGTAACAATGAAGATAATGGAGATCCGTTGACCATTTTCAACTTCTCTAATTTCTCTAAATGGTCCTTCCAAGTAAGGTTCAAAGAGTGCTTTTGAAGATCAATGATAAAATCAATAGAACTATCAAATGTCCTTTTAACATCAGAGCAATATCCATTAATGTATTGATTTGCAACTTTCAGACTTGTAAACAATACTTGAATCTTTTCTTTATAATCTTGAACCTTCTTTGCAAATAGCTTCGAATCGGATTCAATGGCAGATACCCAGCCCAAATTTGTGGTGAGCAGACTTATCAATTGTCTTGAGTTTCTTGCATTGTAAAGATTATCCCAATTTAAATCCAACAAGGGTGAGTTAATGGGCTGTATAAGTGTCTCTAATGAATCATTATTATCTTTTAAGAATCGACGCACATAG
Organism: Taiozyma dajiaensis; assembly: GCA_030579075.1. NCBI lineage: Eukaryota > Fungi > Ascomycota > Saccharomycetes > Phaffomycetales > Wickerhamomycetaceae > Taiozyma > Taiozyma dajiaensis. The sequence continues at coordinate 11,184 of JAKUAB010000093.1, read as the reverse complement.
CTGTCATCCAACGCTGAACTGGTGAACAGGTCACGGTTGAACACATAAACTTCATCAACTTCCTCCATACTTGAGCTCTTCAATTTGATACCAAAGGGAGATATTATAAACAGTTGTTGCACTGGGATACCAAATTGTTTGGAGCAGAAGACCTTTAGTTCATCAATGGAGACAAAGTAGTAGCGATTGACAGTGAACCGGTCACCGGTGTGGCCATTGAATATGGATATCTCTGTGGAGTTCATGACAAGATGAGATTATACCAATTGTGGAGTTGGCTTGAATGAGCAACCGCGGCAAATCAATTGTTGATGTGGCGTCAACGGTTCAATGGATCAATAGCAGAGGTGGCAGTACCAACGGTAGAAGCAATAACAGAAGCAGAAGCAGAGGCCAAAAAGGTGATTTTGAGATGTTTTCTTTTGAGTGGAATTCTCACTTTTATGTGCCACCTGAGAATTACAGAACGATTTCGCGATATGTGGAAACTTTTAGCGTTGAAGGGCATCATCAATAAAAGTCCATTATTTACAGGAGTTTTATCGGTTGTTTGTCATCTTTAACCTTGCACTATCTCTTGATACTTTACACGGCGTTAATACCTGCCATTATAATACCTCCATTTTCATCCAAGAATGTCTTCGAACGAACTGGAAAGTCTCAAGATCGATCCAGAATCAATCAAATATGAACCATTAGACATCCATTCAGAACCGGATTTCGAACGGATCAGAGAACTTATAAGTGCTGATTTATCAGAACCTTACTGTGTCTATGTCTACAGATTCTTTCTCCATGAATGGCCACAACTTTGTTATTTGGCGAAAACAGTTGAAGGTGAATGTATTGGTGTTGTGATGTGTAAATTGGAACCTCATCGCGATGTTAGATTGAGAGGTTATATAGGGATGCTTGCCGTGGAAACAAAATACAGAGGCAATGGGATTGCTAAAAGACTTGTTCTTAAATCAATTGAAGCAATGATTGAGCAAGGTGCTGATGAAGTTATGTTGGAGACCGAGGTTGTTAACAAACCTGCATTGGGATTATATGAAAATATGGGGTTTATCAGGAGTAAGAGACTGTTCAGATATTATTTGAATCAACATGACGCTTATAGGTTAATTCTACCATTAGGAGAAAGAAGTGTCACACGGTCGACGTTTTTAGAGCCCTTAATTTAACGATATTTATGGATAGAATTCCAAGAAGCATAAAACATGACATTAAAATAACTCTATTAAACCACACATATGATATTAAATCATTCTTCATCATCGAATTTTGGAGCTAAATAGAAACGTAAATAACCACTTGATAATTTGAATTCAAACAAAGCTGGGGTCTTATCAGCTAATTTGATGGTGATACTATGTGAAAGGGAAGTACCTTTGATAATATCTAACAAGTATTTCAACCCAAAAGTTAGATTAACAGCTTTGTTCAATTCAACTTTAACGGTGTTTTCAGGTTTATCTAAATCAGTAAATGGTTTGACAATAACACTACCTGAGCCGATATCACCATTGGCAAGGAATTTAACCGTATCTTTAGTCACCAAGACGGTTAATGAATCTGATAATTGTGATAAATCTCTTGAAATCTTTTGGAAATCAACAGCTGGTAAAGTTACAATGGAATCAAATTCCATTTCATCAATGTTTAAGAAATCAGATTCAATATCCATCAATTTTAAAGAATATTCAGAGATTCTATCCTTTTCAGTATCTTCAAAGACAACAAGGACACTATCTGGAGATTTTTCAGCAATTAAAGTTAAAGAATCTGAATTGTTACCACATTTCAACACTTTTGATAAGGCAGATAAATCAACACCCAAGGTGATATTTTGGTCACATCTGTAACTGGAAAAAGCATCTTCACTGATCAATAGTGAGACCAACAGGACACGGGAGTCATCAACAGCTTGGACAGTGATACCATGTTCGGTACAGTTGAAGTTACAAAGTTGGACAGTGTCTTTAAAAGCGTCAATAATCTAAAGAGAGAATAGTTTGTTAGTAACTGGGAGGAAACTTGGAAGTTAAGATAGGGGGACGTAACTCACTTTCTTAAGAAGAGCAGCTTGGTCGAATTTGGCTTCAAGCATTATGATATGGAAACAGATTAGACAGTTGGTTGGGAAATAGCCTTGTAAGAGGTAAGGAACAGGACTAGAAAAGGTTGGAAAGTTGTTCGTGTTTTTTTTTTTTTTTTTTTCCCCCCCCCCCCAACTGAAGAGACAGAGAGAGTGTGAGAGAACGAGCAAACGCGACGCGTAAATTATACATTATTATATATTTAATAATATTCCGTACTTAATTATGTCCCTTACCAAAGTTCCTCGGAAGTCACGTGAAAAAGACCGATCGCGAAAGAGTCACCCCGCCTTTGCTCTAGAAAAATCTTCACCATAAAAAAATGCCTACAAAAATTGAATTTGCAGTAGATTCCCTCCTTCATAGTGAGAATTCTACACATACAAATTTTCTAGTAAGTAAAAAGTCTTAATGCGGGAGAGGAACGAAAAAAGGTTTTAAATAGAACTTGGTGGACAATGCGGCCACAGAGACAATTGAGGGAGATTAAAATGAGAAACATCAGAACATTCAAAAGGGAGAAGTATAATTGTGAGGTGAGACTTTGCTTTAGGGGGGAAACCAACAGACTTTTTGATGTTGATGTTGTGTTTTTCCTGGGGAAGGTGTCTTCTTCTTTCGGTTAGAGCTAAAACAACAATTGCGAGAGATTACAAAAAAGATAGAAAACGTTTAGAAAACCCAGATTTCCCAACTTTGATTCCACCTTTTATTCAATTAACTTTTATGTTAATCATTGATTCAAACAAAAGTATGAAAATTTGGGGGGAATCGGTTAATACCCAACTTTTTTTGTGATTTTGGGTTAAAAACGTCTTTTGCACAATTTTTTTCCCTCCAAAGAACAAGACGTCACGTGATACATGGATTGTGTTTTTTTCAACGCGTTGTTTTGTTTTTTTTTTCAATTTGTTGTCCCAGTTACCCTTTTGGTTTGTTGTCCATTCGCGGCTTTTCGCTTTGTTTATTCAACATGGAATGTTTTGTTCCTCCTTTGCTTCCTCCTGTTTCTTCTAAGACTTCAACAACTAACAGTATCACCACTAGTCATGTCCACTGCCCAAAGAAAGACCAAAGCCTCCAGAAAGAAGAAGGATCCAAACGCTCCAAAGAGATCCTTATCTGCTTACATGTTCTTTGCTAACGACCAAAGAGATGTTGTCAGAGCTGACAATCCAGGTATCACTTTTGGTGGTGTCGGTAAATTGTTGGGTGAAAAATGGAAAGCCCTAACCCCAGAAGAAAAGCAACCTTACGAGGCTAAGGCTGAAGCTGATAAGAAGAGATATGAAGAAGAAAAGGCCAACTACCAAGCTCAAGCTGAATAAATTTACTGATTGTTCGTTGTTGGTTGTTGATGGTTTGCTGATTGTTGGTTGTTTTGGAATGCCCTGTTTGATTTGATATGAGGTGGTTCCCATTATTATCCTCTATCTTCTATCTTATATCTTCTATGCTTTCTACTGTTTTATTACTACTACTACTATTACTACTACCCCCGCGATTGGGGACCTGTCTTCTATTCATTTCTTCTTTTTGTTATCTTTCCTTTTCAATGAATAAACCCTTTAAATATATACGTAGTTGTTTATTGTCTTTTGGTAGCCTTTTGGTAACCTTTTTAACGACCGAAGTCGCGTTTGTTGATAATTAAAGGATAGTGGCACAGGGATACACAAGGATACACAAACTCAAGAATTTATAAAGATCCAAAGTGTCTCGTTCACATCAATCCATAGTGATATTCAGTCAATGATGTCCTTAATGCATAAAGTCTAGTATACACATCTCATCAAACATCATAATTATACATTAATAAACCTAAGAAAGGAACGAAAAGCATAGTATACAAACGACATAAAACACTGTTTCATTTCTATTTTATCACCTTCTTCTATTACCACGTCTACTTGGAGCAGGGGCAGGAGCATGAACAGGAGCAGGGGTTGGAGCCGAAGTAGGTACAGGGACAGGTGTTCCATTCTCTGAACTCGATCCATCTTCTTTACCAACATTACTTATTCCAATGTTCCCACTCTTATTGTTAACCACATTCTCGCGTTGATAAATATCACTCTCATCAGGATCGCCATTGATCTCCTTGGCCCAATTAAATAATCTTTCCTTCACATATTGTGCTCTGCTTAGCCCATTTCTTAGGTTTGTTAGATTTCTAATGAATTCCTCATTACGTTGTAAAGCAATCTGTGACAATTGACGAGCATCTTCAGCGTCATTGGCATTAAGACCAAAATCCAAATCTATTTTCATCGTTGGTAGAGCAAAGAATGGGTCTTGTTCATTAGTCACTGATTTTCTCGTTATTCTTTTTAATTCATCATGGTTTTCATTGGAAACGTTGGATGCATTGGAGGCAGTAATATTCATACTTGGATTATTACTACCATCCTGGAATTGAGATGTTTCGGGCTTCTCTATCAAATTGTGGTCGTATTCTGGTAATTCCAAACGAGCTTCTAATAACTGTGAAGAGTCCTCACCAAGAAGGATATCCAACAATGAAGATAACTGAATCACAGTTTCTTGTTCCTTTTCAATGATTTCAATGGCTTGTTGTGATAAATGTCTCAAGACATCACTTTTATAAGTCTTGGAAATAGCATCACGAGTTACCAAATCACTAGGTTGTTGGATTGGGGCAAGAATCTTTTCCAGATCAATACCAGAATAAGGGTCATCATCATCATCATCATCATCAAAATCACCATCATCGGAATTGTTATCACTAAACTCATCCTCACCTTCAACCTCATCTGCTTCGTCCCCTTCATGTTCAGAATAATTGTAAGTGTCCAATCTTCTTCTCTTAATAACTGCACGCTTCGCACGGTTATAATGTATCAGTTCCACATCCTCGATATCGTTATTGAGTCCATCTATGTGACCTCTATGAACCTTCCGGGAGCCCAGCTTCAGCTTATTCCCACGATTGGTGTATTCCCCATTGATTTTACCATCAGGAAACTCTAGTGCTTCTCTTGGTTGTGAACGTTTAATTTTGTTGCTGAAGTCGCTGATCTCTTTAAGAAGCTGCTTCTCTGTGAGCTCTTTCACTTCAACGGAGGACATTTGATTATAGTCTTCCTTTGTGTCTTAAGTCAATTGTGAGAGGGTTTTAGTGTACAGAGTTGAGTAAATTGGCTTGTTCCAGGTTGTTTTCTAATTGGGTAAACTTTCTCTGTCGGAATTTCTTTGCTTTTTTCGCGGAATTGGACTTGTGAATTCCGATGGATCATTCATCTACAAGGCAGATTATACTAATTTACTTTATTTAATACTTGTGTACGTGTTCGATTTGAGATTTTTTTATTACCACCCGTTGCTTGTTTGGTCGAGGACTTTTACCAAGTTTTCATCGATTTGTGGTTCAACACCCCCAAAAAATGGCACCACAGACAGTTTGACAACACTTTCAAACAATTCATAGATCAAACTTTTCAAATCGTCACCTGTCTGTTTGAAATCAGGATATGAATTGATCTCCAACAATTGAACATTCAGGTCCTTACTAATAATGAAATCTAAGCCAAAGATCTCGAATGCATTGTTTAAAGGTTGGAAATTTATCTTATCAACACTCGAGGCAGCCTTAAATACTTCTCCAACAGTTTCACATATTGAATCAAATATGGATTCCCTTTGTTCTTCTGACAGACCTTGCAATGCCCCAAATTCCACAACAGAGTTATTGGCAAAGATTTCTTGTTCCTCTTGTAGACATGTGTTTGTTAAATGACCAACCATGCTGATTTCATAATCATCATCATTTGGTGTTTTGTATTTGGATGAACTGAACAAGGTTAAGATTCTTTTGAAAACAAAAACTTTCAAATCACGATCAGCAACGACATAAACTCTGAAATGGAACTTCTTATTATCATAAGCAGGGAGCAATAAGGGATCTAGTAAGTATTCTTGTACAACAAAATGACGCAATTGTGAAGTGATAATCCCATGTGAATCATCATTAGTATCAATATCCTCGTCAGTAGTATCAACCTCAAATGAATCAAATATTGCTTGTAATTGATCAATGGTCTTGAAGATTCTAATCCCTTGGCCCTTATCACTCATACTTGGTTTTAGGATCCAATATTTCTCCTCCTTTTCCAATTCAGTACGTAGTTCATAGGATTCATCCAACGAATCATCCAAAAACTCAGCATAATCTACTTCTAAGTTGAAAGTCTCTGGGAATGCCCTATGAAGGATTGAACCAGGATTTTTAACTTTATATGAATGGATAGTATGCGCCAGGTAATGTTTCCTGATTAATGCCTTCCTGTAAATGTATGAATTAATTAGATAATTTGAATCACGATGTGTTCTATCAAAGTCTAATTCTTCATAGTCACCATATTGGAAAGTTTTCACATCATGAGGAGTATCCGTAAATTTCGCAGTTGGTAAATGATTCTCTACTGCTTCTTTAATAGCTGGGTAAATATATGCCGTTTTATCAATTGATAGATAAACTTCACCTGGTTCTGCTTCATCATTGTTAATCTTCATCCCTTTTAAAGGCACCTCATCAGAAATATCGCTTGAAATACTGTTAATACAGAGGTTCAACTGGGGGGAAAAACACTTTACTACTCAATAAGCATTAGACAAACAACAAAAGATTATACAAAATCTCATGAAAAGAGACCGTACCAGACTTACTCTAGTTTGATTTCACCAGTGATGTTCTCAACGCCTTTGAAAATGGCCTTTAATGGAGTGACACTAAGAGTTTGTTAGTAAAATTGTTCAAGAAATTGGTGTTTCAGTTTCGAAAGCGCCTTAAAATACGTACGAAATACCACCATTATGTAACACAACACCATCGTTATGTTCACCTTTTTCATGTGATTCCAACACTGTCTTATGAACAGAGTGAAAGTTTGGTTTCCATTTGAATTGAATTTGTTGGTTGATACCAGCATCAACGATATCCTCTTCAGAGCAGATCTTAACTTGTTGCTCGATCTTCTCAAACAATGTGCCCCATCTATTCTCCAGAATTGGAGCGAATGCGATCTTGGTTTGGCCATATTTCAAAGATGGAATCAAAGGTACATTCACAGTGTAAAGATCCACTGATTCATTCCAAGTTTGTACCAAGTGTTTAATGATCCCAACGGAGATCCTTGAGGCCTCATCAACAATGGATTGTTCCGTGTTACGAGTCTCAAAGGCATAACTTAGACCAATGGCCTTCTTACCCAATAATGACGCTTCCATGGCAGCACCGACAGTGCCTGAACTAGTGATGTAAACGGCACTAGAGTTTCTACCAAAGTTCGGGCCAGAAATGACCAAGTCCACAGGAGTATCCTGATACAAGTGATTAATACCAATGTCGGCACAAGAGGCAGGAGTACCATCAACAAGGGCCCACTCTTTAAAACCTTGATCGATGAGGTCCTGTTGTGGTCTTGGGAAGGGACCTTTATAATCGTTCCCTTCATTTGTTGGATAGATGAAGGACGTGGTCAGGTCCTTACCAGCAAAATGGGCCTTCCCGATCCAGGAGCGCTGCGTATGTGGGACCACTATAGACAGCTCCCAGTTGGTGTACTTGGAGATGGCATCCACCAAGGACTTGACATATGGGGCCGTGAGGTCGGATAGAGGCCCATCATCGTTAGTGAGCTTGCGAAAGAGCGTTAGTAAAGAGTCTCATAATCATACACTGAGATAAAACCACTCACCAGAACGTGCACCATGTCTGAAACACTGAACAAGAATCAATTTTGATCGTTGTTGGGAGTTTTTGGTACGTTGAATTTGTGCAAGATCCACAGTTTAAAATAAATTTTCATAGTGTTTACTGACACGGTCATTTCTGTCAGTCTTCCCGCGAATGTTTTTTTTTTTTTTTTTTCCCGAAAATGGAAAATGTGTTTCAGTTGTGGTCTTTTACTGCTGAGAAGACAGGTCAAACCATTATTCCACACACACATACACACATAGAGATGTCCTTCCTTCTGCAGCAAGCAATCAATAGCCAAGAAGCTGACCCAGAGAAGATCAAGCTTGCTGAGATTCAATTCGAGGCCATGAACTCCACATTCAACAAGTGAGTAATCTCATCTCATCTTACCTCACTTCCTCAATTCAATCAAATACTAACAAGGTTTAATAAAAAGTCTGCTGAAGAGTTGCGCAAAGAAATGTATACCGGACGAGTTTGTTGAAGGTGATCTGAATAAGGGTGAAATGGTGTGTTTGGATCGATGTGTTGCAAAGTTTTACAAGGCCAATATGAAAATAGGTGAAGTGAGTAGTGTATCTTCTTTTTCTTCTGTGATCGACAAGGGTCAACTAACATAACAAACAACAGTTTGTACAGAGCCAGGGACTTGGCCCAGACAAGCTTGTGGCGTACAACAAGTTTACACAGCCATAGTCTACAGATGAAATGATCTCAAAATTGTATATATTAAAGTGTTAATGACCTTATGAGGATAATGTAGGGTTTCATCGAACCTACTGTTTCTCCCTGTGAGTTTCTTTTACATGTAAGTTTGCAATAATGATAGCAAGTCAAGTTTTCCAAGTTATCCAATATCATCACCACTTTGAATAAGTTCAGCCCATTGTAGATTAATATCCCGATACTCGTTGCCGGAATATGGAAAAGATTCCGATGCTCTCCGCGAATATTAATCCTTCATTCCGATAAGAGAAACATAAACAATTTTCAGATAACGATTAAAACAATAGACATTTAAGGCTTTGAGGCTCCTGTTTCACTGATAAGATGGTCACAATGTCCGGTCAAGAATCCAAAGTGAAGGACACGACAAACACAAGTCCCATATCTTCTGAAAGGCAATCATATCAACATCATCAAGCTATGCTGACTCGTCAAGAGAGTAGGCCACCAAATGGATCAGTGCGTGATGAAGTTCACAAGGATAGACCTATCACAAAGAGACGACGCAAAACATCTAGCTGTGACGCATGTAGAAAGTTGAAGACTCGGTGTGATTTTGAGCCGGTTATGGTGAAATGCCATCGTTGTAATGTGCTGAAGATCCATTGTTCTCTAACCATTGAGAGAAGTGAGGAGATCAATCAATCCATGATTAAGGCTGAAAGGGAATCCCTACAAGGAGAAGGTCAGAAACTTGGAAATATCCAAGGTCAATTAAACCTGGTGCTACAAAAGCTGGATTACCTTTGTGATCAGAAAGGAGATACTTCCAATGTGGAGATCAATAAAGATTACAAGACTCTTGAGAGATTGAGTTCCACTAAGCAGAATTATCTGGATAATTCTGTTGAGAATTCACCACTAGCCGTTATCAATAGCATTGATGAAAGATTGTTCAAAAGAACTGATTCATATGATCTATTTAAGAAACTGTGCCAACGTGAATTCCTTGATGGGTTCTATAAACAACGGAAAGATTTCTGTATCAAATTAGGCACGAACTTTCTTGTCACTGCTCACTTTTGGATTATTCCTGGTGGAATTCAGCATGTAACGCACGAATACGTTGAGTCACATCCTTTTATTAGCGCTGTTTTTGTTTTGATAGCTATGTCATTTGATGAGAATTATCAATATGCCAACGAGCAAGAAGAGTTGTACTACATAGTGCGAAAGATATTAGGTATCGCGTTGATCACATCACCGTTAACTGACCATGATGTTGAAGCTATTCTATATTGCTCCGTTTATAATTTTGCCAGAAAACCGTATCAACCATTGGTAAATTCTTGGAGTACATCTGCTGATGGAATCAAATCATTGATGCTCTCAATCAAATTCAACAGCATAAAGAATAGGGTTGATATTGATAGGGAGTTTGAAGATCTTGACTTATTTCACTTGCGGATCTGGACTCTGTTGAACATTAACCATTTGACCAATGCTATAGGCGGTGGTAGACCACATTTGATCCCTGATGATTATTTTGATGATGAAATCGGTGAATTGGTATTAGAATTCCCCCAGATGACCATTGGTGACAACATCAATTATGCACAATTGAAATTGATCAAGTTAATCCATGAGATGTTCTATACGAATGATTTGTTCAAGAAAGTTATAAAATATAACGAAATGGGTGAAGTTGATGAAAATAGAATTGAAGTGTTCAAGTTTAAAGCTTTAAATGATTGGAAAGAACATTGGAAAGAGCTGATTGATTTAGATACTTCAGGTACACTACTGTTCAATTTCGAATTCTATCATATCATCCTGTCAAGAAGATTTATCTCCTCATATTTAAAGATTGACAAGACCACAGTGAAACTCAAAGAATTGGAATTGATTGAGAAATATTTGGCCATTGGTTATAACACATCGATCTATTATTCCATTTGCATCTTGGAACGTACGATAAAGCTACCAAGTTCAATGATCAGAGGTTCACCAACAAATTTTTGGAATCAGGTTGTTTATTCGTGTTTAACACTCTATGAATTCAACGGAAAGATTTCGGGCTCAGTCAGTGTCAATGGTTGTCTAAGTTTGATTTCCAAGATCTACTGGCAACTGAATAAGATTGGGGAAACTAAGAACGATGCCACAGATACAGTGGGTCAAATCATCAAGTCATTGATAGACATTAACAATTACACTTCAGAAAATGAATCATTGAATGGCACTGGTGATAAACACGATGAGCATTATATCCCATTACATGACGAGATCTCGCACGAATTCAGCTCCGATTTGAACTTTAACAACATTCTCTCCAAGTTTGAAACGTTTGAGGACTTCTTCAATGATATTAATAAGATGAATTAAAAGAGAACCACTAATGTGGTAAATTTTTTGGGTGATTTTAGTTGTAGGACCTTCATGCACCTGAAGGTGTACATTTAAGTTAGTCTGCCAACTTGAATATTGGTAATTAGCGATCTCCAGTTTTCGAGAGCTTGCCATATATATATAAACTAGGCCATAGAACCAATATGCAGATTGTTTCTCTATAATTATCGATCATGTATAATACGTCGGCAATGGGGTTCAGTTATAGTTTTAGGGAGATGAAAACCCCCTGCATGCCATTTCACCAATTTAAACGTTTAAATGGATCATCAGTTTAACCACCAGTGATAT